>JAPYYV010023302.1:0-23668 GCA_030522625.1 Copidosoma aretas
ACGATAGTTGGGAGCAAGGAATCAAACTTACGGGTCGTTGGTCTTGGGCAGGAGGGTACCGAGCTCCTTGATCCTGTCGTTGATGTTGAAGCGCCGCCTCCGCTCGACTGAAAACAGAAAAATTGCTCGTATCAATCATTGCATCCCTACCGCCCCGTCTAAGCCTCGCAGTGTACATATAATTTTTATTTTATTTCTCATGCCATCGATGCTTTGGATCCCCCCCTTTTTTTTTACCGCACTCGACTCTGCATACGCATGAAGGGTGTCACTTCGGTCTCTCCTGCCAATTTCCAGCGGAACTAGTAACCCCGAGATCCGACTTTTCTCCATCAGGCTCATCTTTCGCGATATCTAATATAAAAATTCATGTTTATGTTAATGCTTTAATTTACTCTTGTATTTATCAAAAAAGGCCAGCCTTGGTTTAACCATAATGTCTTGATGAAGTTTAATCCGATGTGATTTTATCCAAGTGTTGATGAATAAGTACTTGGTGCACTTTGTCAGTATCGTTAATAAGCGGAAGTTTTATGATGATGTGAAAAAAGAGTAGGGCTGCCTCATAAAAAATTACTTTCATGAAAAATATGGAGACTATAAGAGTTCGCATATTTGTATCTTTCTAATATTTGTAATTTTGTCTTGGTAATAATATTTTCCGTGATGCGGGAAGGGGTGAAACAATTATTCAAAATTTTCAAATCCACTAAAAAAACAAGATCGTTCCCGTGGGTCACTGAAATCAAACTGTGACTCATCGTTTGTTCGATGTTTTTATCTTCAACTTTGAAACCGCACGTTTTTTACAATTTCGAAAGCGTCCGTCCTTCGGACGCTTCACCCCAACCAACGCGTGTACCGTTCGCAGTACAAACAATCCAATTCCCACATCGGCCAAATATCAGATTACGAGACAGCGCATCAAGCCGACCGAGATACGATTTCGTGCATAATCAACGCAACCATCCTCCCGCCAAATATCAAACGCGCATGAACGTAAACCCTATACGTGTGTGCGTACTTTTCACCGCTTTTCGCCCGCTTCGCAAGCCCGCGGGCGTGCCCGATCGAAAATGCAGCTAGTGTCGCGAGACAGGCTCGCGCTGAATCCCCGACGAAAGGAACGCGCGCCGTCATACGCGCGTCGAGCGAAAGCCGTCGGGGCGATTTTTTGGCTGATGCAACCGCGCGCTGACCGACGCGCGTCGAATTCGTGCGCCACGGCGTTTGGCCGAAATTTGATTTTCAGGAGGACATTTTTCGTGCTCCCTCTGAAAATTCCCTGTACAACCAAAATATTGATGTTGTAGGGCCCAAGGTGGCAAACTCGTCTGAGTCCATGCATGAGCACTTCACGGAAATTCTAGCTCGTGTGAAACGAAAATTTAAATTTTCCCTCGATTGTTCATTCTTAAGATGAAAAATAAAACTTGCCCGCCATTTTTAGCCCGTGAGACCTTTTAATTTTCAGATGCTCAACTAAGGCATTTCGTAACCGGTGGCAGTAGTGGCCGAACAGTGAACGTCAAGACTCGTGATTAAGATGTTATTTGAGGTCGATACTCTCTTTTTTTTTTAACCAAATGAGTAAAAGTTTTTTTTACTAGTTTTATCAGCGAACGCTATTTCTATTGCAAAATCGTTGGAACTAAACGTAGCTGACTGGTTTTTTTCGGCGACCATCAGCTACTGATTTGCGATAGGGATGGGCAAAATATTTTTAATCAATGCATCGAAATATTTCGTCAAAATTTTTTTCGCCGATGGATCGTTTATCGATGTATTTTTTGTGATATCGGCAACGATATTTTTTTCTCGCATAAACTATACAGGTAAAGAAACAACGGTATAGGTAAAGAAATAAGACAATTTCTAAAATTTCGTCGTGTTCGTGTCAAATGTCGATTTCCAAGGAGTACCAGTTTGATCAAGTCAAAATAAATGATTTTTTTTTATAAATCACCCGAGTTTTAGTGTATGCTTACTTGAATTTGAACTAAATAAGTAATTCAATATATTTTTTTCCAAACTATAACGATGTATCGGAATACCGATATTTTTTCACCGACAGTATCGACACACTTTCGATATAAATCAAATATCCGCACCGATGTAATTAGTGGTGATCTAATTTCAGCACGATTTCTGCAAATCAGTTGAATCTCACAGCTAGGATGCAGCTCAATCGAGGCACACATCTGTTCTTCCGAATTCGCCTGTTCACTATTTGCCGAAGTTCTCACACGTATCGAATTCGTATCCACCAATGATACGAACCCAGTAAGCAATACACCCGAGGTAAAGCAGTCGATGCTCGCGGGTGTCGAGTTCCCTGAACGTTATCACGAAAATTTGTGCTCAGGAGAAGCGACAATAAGTAGAGGACAAGTTCTCAAACCCTCGATTCCGAGGAAAAGTCGACGACAGACCCGAGGAAGATCGACTCTGGCTGCTCGTCGTTGCAGGTACGCTCGCGTCTTTAGCGACGCGGGGGCTGAATTCGCGATCGGAGCCGCTGCCGCCGCGCTGGTGTACAATACACGTAGCGCGACGCGAATGACAACGATCCGCGCTCCTATGTATGCATGCTCGCTCGGGTCGAGAAAGTCGTCCTTGCCGTTGTGGAGAAGCGAGGCGAATGAGTTTCAATTGCCGGCTGCCGCGGCGTTATTGGCTGGAAGGCCGCGGGATTATTGCTCGTGTGTGTACTGTGCTTTTTGCTTCGCGTTATTGCCGAGCTATCGGGTCGGGAAGGTTCTACGCGATCGAGGCGAGAATTGATATTAGGGGGGGGGGGGAGTGTTTTACAAGACGAAAGTAATGAAGGGTCGGACCATATGGATGGAAATGGCGAGAAAAAAAAATGTAAGTACGATTGAAAATTAGAATAATGC
This sequence comes from Copidosoma aretas, assembly GCA_030522625.1. Lineage (NCBI taxonomy): Eukaryota > Metazoa > Arthropoda > Insecta > Hymenoptera > Encyrtidae > Copidosoma > Copidosoma aretas. Next base: position 2,898 of record JAPYYV010023302.1, read on the forward strand.
GCTTTTGTGATGAACTAAAAAGTATAAAATGATTCTTCATTGGACGCATGATTGATGAAAGCAGAGGTGTCCAATAGCGTACATGGTTGAGTACAATTAAATATTTAAGTTACTCCTGCTTACACGAATCGTGCGTACGATGAAAAATTAGTGTATGATTTCTAGTTTGTTAATTGGAACGTATTTTTTATCATTCATGTTATAAATTTTATTATCAACCATTCAGATATAATTTTAATGTACAAGTAAACTAAACAATTGGCGTTATACTTGACCTTCTGACACGAGAGCTCATCATCTACAAAATTAAGTAGAGACAGACGAGTAAGGTAAGACACGAGCCATTGATTGACAGAGAAGTTTAAGCGACCCGACTTGATCTGTATTACTTTCCTGCAAATGTTCAATTTAGACGAATTTGATGAATAAAAGAGAGTCGATAAAATGCGCTTACACATTGCAGAGTCATTGGTAATAAGAATTTGTGTGTCATCACTCAAAAGAATCGACATTATTCTTTCCGATAGCTATTTATGATTCATCAAATTCGATGTTCCTCAACCGCTTCGTGCAACCAATTTCGTCTGCTCGGCAGCTCGGTGTATTTGCATCTTACGAAAAGCGAAGTTGGAAAGCGATCCGTTCAATGAATCGTAAAAAATCATCAAACCAATATCGACTGACATCGATTACTTTTTTTTTCTCCACGTAAATTTCCGTCAGAATCAATTCCTCTAGAATTATCCTGGAAAATCTAGCAATTCAAATTCGTATCCTTCAATTTTTCCCCTACTTGTAGCCCCGCCCCCCCCCCCCCCCCCCTTGATGAAATCCACTGTTCAAAACCCCCACCTTTTTGTCCCCGTATTCCCCGAACCAGAAGGCGCTCAATAGCGATTCATCGGCGCACCAGGGCGCGCACTTTCCTGTTAAATCTTTCAAAACGAAAACTTTTTCAAAACCAACGAAGAAAAAATCCAGGCTGGCGGGCTACGTGTGTTGCTTTCCGAAAAAACCCCCGCAATAAGCCCGCTCGGTCACGCCCCGGCGTTCGGAGCGGGCCCTAATTAACATCGGCTCACCCCCTTCTCATTTCTTGTTCCTCCGTTCGTTTCGACGCTCACGCCCTTCGGAAGACCGCGATATTGGCTCGAGTTTTTTATATGTGCAGCGTGAAGAAAAAAAAGGATAAAAAAAAATGGAGTGTGGGTGCGGGGGTGCTCTTTGCGCGCCTCTTCGGCGATGTACGTGACTCGGGTGCCCGAGCAGTTGCGCCGCTGCGCGTCAAAAATAACTTTCTCCCGGTACGCCGATGTCTGTCTGTGTGTGTGTATTTTGTTTTCTTCTTCCTTTCGATTCTTTCTCTCTTGCTGATGCAGGATGAAAATTTAAACAATGCAGCTGCAGCCTTTTTTTCGCGGGGACGCGTACCGAAAGATATGTATTAATTGATCAATAGCATTATTTGAATAACCGTGGTATTGCTGCTAAATGTACGAACAATTGCTTTCGATTGCATCAAATTTTTAGAATACTAAAAAAGAGAAAAAACAGAAATAAAAACATAAAGGTGTTTGCTGCAACAAATCTACAGATATATCAAATACATTTGAGTTTTCATACATGCAGTATACCATTCGATCAAATTTTAGTTGTTTGTTTTATTTTATTTTTACATTTATTCAATAAAACTGTAACTAAATTTTTTTTAAACAAAGAAAACGTATGTTTTTAAGCAACTTGCCTATGCTTCATGTGTTAAAAAGTGTAACTTTAGCTTTACATTTTCATCTACAAATGTATGTCAACATCACAAACAAGTAGTTGTATTTCAAAACTTTTTGTCCTAGTGCCTCCAACCTGAGCCTCCGGTCATCTTTCCCCGCAATATCACCCGCACGTGTTCCAAGAAAAAAAAAAAGAACAGACTTACCCAAAAAACCACGTGCAGCCGGAGAGCTTTCAATAATTCGAAGTACATGTGCCGCGGCACGCGAGTGTGCAAGAGCTTTTTCTTTGGGCCGCGAGCAAAGGGGATTCGAAAAGCGAAAGCAGACGAGGAGCTCCTTTGAGAAATTTTCGCTCCGCAGCGAGCGGCTGAATGTTTGATGCGCGCCGGAGTAAGTATGTTGGAGAAATGCGCGTTGGGACGCAGCGCGTGTTTTTGGGGCTTTCGCGTTTTGTTTTTTCGAGCTCTGGTGTTTTTGCTGCTAAGGCGGTCGGTGTATTTTGCGGCACATTGTCGTCAAGGGTTCCAAAATATGTCCGACGAAAAACGTTCCATCCTAAAATTGTGTGACGAAAAACATTCAACGATGAAATTACTGTGGAACTGTAATATACCTGATACACATGTAAGAACATTGTTCGAACATGTGAAAAAAGTTGGTAAAGAAAAATTTCTAAACACCAATTTTATTGGAATTCAATCCGTAACATTTTTATGCCTAAAATTTTCGAAACACAATACATATAATCCGAATCTGAATTCTCGTACCAATGAGTATTAACCAAAAAATCGAAAAACCAACGAGATCCTCCAAGCGACACCGTTGCGCACCCCAGAGGATCCCCTAATGAGAAATCCCCAAATAAATTGTACTCACTCATGTTGTGATTGTCTTTTTTCTGCCTGTCCTTGGCAAGTGCGTGAACTTCCGCGTCGGTGAGTAAAAGCGGCTCGTTCTTCACCGACAGGTCCGTCAGACTCGTCAGACTCGTCAGGCTACCCGACTGCCCGTCCTTCAGCCCATCGCCCAGCGAGCCGGCCTCGAACGAGAGTATGTCGTCCAGGAGATCCTCCGCCTGCGAACAGAATTTGATCGTGGGTCGGTCAGTTCTGTTGCTCGTTCGGATTTTCGTGGTTTTACGTCACGATATGGCATTGATAATTTTATATCGAGCAAGTCGTAATGATAAAACTCCTATGATTCACGGCAAAGTTGTCCACGTGAACAAGAACGTTGAGATCCTGTAAAGATGGGTTTCAAAAGTGCCGTTTTGGATTATTTTTTTTGCAACTCTGAATATAAAAAAAGAAAAAAAAGAAAAAAAAACAGCTGGGCAAGAAATGGACAAGTTTTTAAATTAAGTTTTTGTTTTATTTCACAGCAGACTCGTATGCATATTATTTGTGATCATGCATGTACAAATCATATATCATATCAATTATAAAAGACATGTCCCGAAAGTGTAAAAAACTTTTTCAATCAACCCTACAATCGTTTTCGGTAATTTTCAAAAACCTAGAACATCTTGCCGAGATCTCAATCCTTCCCGGTTAAAAGCTTGAACTAACGTTGAATCATTTTTTCATCGACAAATCGTTTTATCAATACGTCTTTTATTTATGTATTACTTATACAAGGACTAAACTCCACGGAACCATGGAACGTCTGCCTTCCTCAACCCTCCCCCGAGCAAGCACGTCCTTTCCCAGCAAAGGGCCAGTCAAAACCTTGAAACCGTCGCGATAAAAACCCTCCCGCGCGCTCGCAAAACACTCGCAGGAGGGAACCCCGTTGGGGGAGAAAAAATCGAGCGCCCGCTCGCGTCCGCCGCTGGAAAGAGCACTCGGGGAGGGACACGCACACGAGAAAAAGAAGCGCGTTATCCACTCGCCCCTTCGACAAAACTCGAAACACAAGACTCTGGAGGGATTTTTCAACCCCCGCGCTCTTCCGTTGCTATTACAAACACGCGTAATGCACCCGTAAGTACAGCTCGAGTGTACGGCTGAAAGCCTTTACCCGCGTTCTCCTCTAATGATTCGTACAAACAGAGCTTGAGGATATCGAACGGCTTTGAGAGGATAAATATATATATATCTAAGTTCATGAAAGGGCCTGACGACGAGTGCACTTTTGTATGCACGTGAACGGGTAAAAGAAAAACAACCCGAACCCTCAGCTGGATCCCACAGACCGTATATACGATACGTACACACACACTTCGCGCTCCTGCAACATTATTGTTTGCGCAGTACGTTTGCGTTTGCGCAAGCGCCTCTCCATCGGCAGCAGTACACACTACGGTAAGTTGTAGTCGTAGCTCGGTCGGCGACAACTGCCGCCATACGGCAGCGTCCTCGAATTAGCATTCGGCCCGCGCGTCCAGGTCAGTCGGGTTTCCGGGCTGTATACGCGCGCCGCCCGGCTGTATATAACTCTTCCGGGATGAGCGGGGCAAATATATGTACGCTCGCAGCTCGTTACGCGGCGTCGGGAAGGGACGAGTCCACGGAGTCCCCGGGACATTCTGAGATCCGTGCTGCGATGGTGTGTTTGTGTGTCGAGGGAACGAGCCGAAACTCCGCGGGTCGTCTTGAGGCTGTTTTCATTGGTATTCCGTCGTGTCAACGGGGAATCCCCTACTTTTGTACTTATGGTTATCATTCAATGGACTGATGATGAACGCGTTGCGAAATGGTTTTTGTCAATGAAAAATCTAACAGCGTAGCATTCGAAGGACATCTTTTTGTGCGATGCACTCCGATAGGTCTGACCGATGTGTTTTGAAATTAATTTTTTCAGTAACATATATCCAACGATCGTTGGCTAATAGTATATTCATAGTTGATATGCAACGCGCGTCCAATTAATTCTCACGTCGATGTGATTTGGCAAAAAACGAATTTTGCAACAAAATAGAAGTGTTTTTACGGAGAGAAAACAAATTATAAAAATTACCACGCTAGGAATGTAAACTTGCGTTATGTACAGGGACTTTTTACCGTCTGTACCCTCATTTTTACACTTCAGAACAGTAGTTTTTATTGTTGGTATAATAAATTTTACTGTTGCATGCACTGTTGTACATTACTCACCAGAAAGATAAGAATTAGGTTGCCAAGTGTGAATTGTCTATAATCAATAAGATGCAAGCAGATTACCATTTTAGCACGGCAATTTTTACAATTTTGTTCCCTCAGTGTATCATACTTGGCCATCTCTAAGGAGGGAAAAAGAGTCAGACACAACCGTTAGCTTTCATCAACGTATGGAGTTCTTACACTGCATGATCTTGGAAGGGCGAAAAAGGCACATATGCGAAATATATAATATTGAAAAACGGCGGAAAGCCGCGTCCCGGGGTCCAAGACGCGAGGCGAGCTTTTTCTCCTTCACCACATTCGGACTGTATACATGTAACATATACGTATACGACTGTCCGTTTTTCTCCTCTCGCTCCGCGGGGGATACACACATATACGGTATCGCAAAGAACCGGGTGCTTCTTGCTCTTTGAAGCCCTGGTCGATCCATCCATATGTGTACTCACATAAAGACACACCGAAAGAAAAAAGTTATAAAAATTACCGTGCTCAAACTGTAATCTGGTAATATTTTGTCATCTAGGAATTTTTTACTTTTGGCAACCTGATTTTCGTAGTTGAGAACAGTCATTTTTGTCGCAACTACAATGATTATTACAGTTTCACGGTAGAAATGACTGATCAGAATGGTAAAAATGAGCTTGCCAAAAGTAAAAAGTTCCTAGAGTATCATACAGTGGTGAATGGTGATTATTACTATAAAAAAACAGTAAAAATCACTAATACCCCTGGAGAGAAAAAATAACCGTTCTTGCACGGTAAACTGTCATAATTTCGTGGTCTAGAGACTTTTAGCTTTTGGTAACCTAATTTTTATTGTACCGAACGGTTATGATCAGCACTATCGAAATAGTTATTTTGACAATCTAATTTTTAATATTCCGAACAGTAACTTTCTACTTCGCACAACAGCCGAGATTTTCAGTGCGATAAGAGTTATTGTTCTTAACAGTAAAAAGTCCCTGGACAGTTGAATTCCACAAAATTTCAGTACTTTCATCATCTTCATTCTCCATCTAATAAGATTCGAATAAGATCAATTCGAATAAGATCAATTTCGGTCGGTGTAAAAAAAAAAAAAAAAAGGAAAAAAATCTGCACCGCGTAATCAAAAGCACCGCGACTTCGTCAGTTGAACCTCTGCCGATCAGCCCAACGATGAGCATCCAAACAACCCTGGATGCATGCACACACACACACCAATACAAATCCACCGGCTGATTCGGTCAATTGATTGCGAAACTCCGCTCGCTCGCGTGCACAATCAGTACAGAGCGTTGCTTTTCAACGCCGCGCTGCTCAGCTCCCGCAAACCGACCCTCCCCCCCTTGATTCCCGCTCTCGAGCTTTTCTGCAACTTTGCGATCGACTCCCCGTGCAACTGTACGCCAACGCGTTAGCCGATGAAATCGCAATTAGTTGCCGCCGCCGCCGAAAGTTGTTGCCCGGAGCGGCGGCGGTTCCGATTGCTCGACGCGGAGTTTTCCTTCGTGCACTGGCACGGACACGCGCGAGCGCGCGGGGAGCGTTTTTACCGGGAAACGCCGTTTTTTTCCCGCCGCTACTCGGCCTCGGGCTGAGGAATGCGCGTTCGCGGAAACCCGAGGATCGATCGAAACGGCGCTCGGAAATAGCAGCGAGGATGCATCTGTCCGCGGAAAGAAGGATGCGGGGATGGAAATATCCGTTTGTTTGTTTGTTCGTTGGTTGGGTGATCAATTTCTTTTTTCTTGGGATATCGAGTGCCGCGGATTCTCCGAGGGATGTGGAGTGAGGAGAGGTTTCGCAATGAGCCTGAGAATATAAAGGTCAGGGATACACTGCAGTAATCGTAGTATATCGAGTGAACGGTAGAGTTTGGAAAACGTGCCTGCTGTATGCTGCTTTGTCGAATAGGCAAAAAAGTTGTGAAAAAATGTATCGATTTGTGGGACTTAGGATCTCACATGAAAAATTATATTTTGTCCGTTAGATGGATTATCAAAAAATATTTGACACGTATTTTTTATTTTTTTGTATGAACAAAAAATGACGGAGATAGAGCACGTCAAAGTTCTGGAGTGGTGGTATAATACGTCGTAGGGACATAAGAATCGTTGACGCACTCTGTCCACGTCATTTTTTGTTTGTATAAAAAAAGAAAAAATACGTGTCCAATATTTTTCGATAATCCATCTGACGGATCAAATATAATTTTTCATGCAATTAGATCCCGATTCATTGAGTTATACAATCTCAATAATACATATAGTTTTGCAGGAAAATTTTAAAACGTAAACCGAGTTTTTTTTGCGCTTCTGAAAAAGTCAAACAAACGTCGTATAAACGTTTTAGAAAAGTATAAGGTTTCGTTGGCTTTTTGTTATCAAAAATTACTGTAGGTCACGTAAGTTTGCGGGAAAATCTTGTGTTTATCATGGCTGTTACCATCTGGATGATAATATACCAAAACTGAAAGCCAGAGATATTGTATAATAGTTTGTATGAATAAATAAGATAATACATAATACTCGCTAAAATGAACGAATTAGCTTAAGCTCCCACTTTAGCTGTTATCCGTTGTTATCATCAAAAACAAAGTGGAACGTTTATGTAACGTTTTGTTCGTTGAGTAGAAAAACTTCGTATCTCAAAAATTTTTGACAGACGACTTTCTTGAAAAAAATGATTGTTATACGGTTTGTTTTACTTTTTGAAAAACGTTATTCAAGTTTTGTTTTCAACATGTTGATAACTTTGTGAAATTGGAGAAGTGGAGGTGATGGATGTTTAACGGCCTGAAAAAAGAACTGGAAAAGAGTCAGCGGTCTCTCGGTCGAGCGAAACAATAGTAGTTAAAGTTAGTCAGAGTCAATCGGATAAATTTGTTGGGTTGAATTGAAAAAGGCCGTGTTTCATCATTGCCGACGATAAAACGCGGTGCTGCCACAGCCAGCGCTCTCGAATGCCCCACCGATCGTATGCAAAAGTATACCTTCCCTGGTAGAAAATTACTACAAAAACTGGCTAGAAACTCGTTAAAGTGTAAGTGCATACGTGAGATTAACGTGTAAACGAGTTTCTAGCCAGTTATTTCAGAATTTATAAAAATCAATACTTAATCAATTATCAAGTTGTTTTTTTGTTTTCAAAGTCCAAACAGTTATACTACATGTTGATGTAAAGAATCTCTATGATAGGTTTTTTCCTTAAAGATACGAAAAAAACTTGCATGAAACGTAAAATAAGCTTAATGGTTACAAACCGCGGACTATATGAAGTCTATAAAAATTGTGACATTGAGAAGCAAGTAAGTGTCGACTATTGAGTCAGGCCTCAAACGCAAACACAGACTTCTGATCTGGAAACAAAAAGTGTAAGTAAGTAGCTCGTCTTTTCCGGTCCAATGATCTTTTAGGTCGCTATTGAAGTGAATGTTTGCTCTGCACTTCGACAGATGGTCCATCAAGTTCCAATTTGGTGACTTCGTATCTTTCAAGTATATATTTCTGTTTTACAAATCGAGTCTTATATTACGTCCCAACGTTGGGCATAATTCAAAAATTTTTCAAAAATGAAGGACAAACACCGCGCGTTAACGAGTACGGTATGTGTACGTCGCTGTGAATCTTGTCGGTGTTTCATACAGAGCAGTGTATTGAATTAACTTTCCCGCTCCTTCATTCATTTATTCGTTCGCGGCGCATATGGACGAGCATGAATTTCCAGAATTTCCAACTAAGTCGTGCTTTCGCTCTGCCTTTTGTTCCTCGCGCTGTCCGAAGATTAGCATTTTCCCGAATTCATCTCGTAATTAAAAGATAAACAGTGCATCTCGTAATTTCGAATTCCTCATTTTCAACCATCGCTGTAATCAGCATTTTATGCAATTGAAATTCTATGTTAATGAATTTCTGCTGTATAAATTATTATTGCTAAATATTATTGTAGTTATAACACTATTATTTTTTAGAAATCATGGTTTTTGTGTATAAGAAGCATCTCCGGTTCATAAAAATACAAACAATATACTGTTTTATTAATTACAGCGGAAGGCAAAATTTGTTGCTCTTGTTTCAAACAAATAGTTCATTTTGGGAACCTATTTCACGCAAGTATGATCATTTATTATACAACAGTAATGACAGACCTGCATCTTTTGAAGTTTTTTAAAAATCCTATGTAAATTAAAATGTGTTTTCTAAAATTGACAAAAGAGCCGCGTCTAAAGTTTTTGTCTAATTTGGACCTCACATAGGGGAGAGTTCCGTTTTCGTGGGCACACCACTAGCCACACACCCGCGAGGTGCTTCTGTACTATATTATGTCGGTACTGTGCCCACGGAAACGGAACTCGTGCCTGTTACTTGTATTACTTACTATATCATATCATTACATTATTTACGTACATGTTATAAAAAACTAATCTATTAATGTTTTAAGTGTAAGATAAGTCTACTTACGAAACATAGTATCCTTATTTCTTACTCTGTTCTTAATCGCTTACTGCTCAGTAGAATACGTGTTCGCTCGAAGAATGACTAGATCGCACTGTAAACATAACATCGGGTGAGCTTCGTCAGCTGAGTGAGTCAATTGTCAGTGACCTAGCTGAGCTGCGCGTTCTATACTGCGCAATGAGCTGCGCAGCTCATCAGATGCTTTGTTAACAGTGTGAATTAGTCATTCGTCGAGTGAACACGTATTATACGGAGCAGTGAGCAATCAACAACATAGTAAGCAATAGGGGGATTATGTTTCGTGAGTAGACTTATCTTACACTTGGAAACTTAAATCGAGTAGTTTTTAATAACGTATATATACGTATATAATGTTATATTCAATAGGTTGTGTAATAAAAATGTCTTTATATTCAGTTATTTTATCATATCATACACACATAAATAATATTAACAGTTGAGTATCTCTTTTGATAGATGTTGACTGTTGATTTACAGAACAAATTGTGTAGTATACTCTATTTTAATGAACTTCTGTCAAATAACTATTGTCACGAACTAAAAATCTGTGCGTTAATCTACACAAAAGTACCAGTTCAACCACTAATACTTTTCAATGAAGCATCTTTTGTTATATTTTTCTTGGCACTATTCAAAACCTCAATACATTAACCCTGACTTTGTACAGTTATATGAAGAACTTTCGCAATTTTATCAAAATTTGTTCACCCTTCATTCCCCTAAGATACGATAAATCGCAAAAATCGTATCATAAAACAGAACCCGATGTAAATTTGAAAGACTCTCAAGTAAAATTCACTCATACCATAAAAAAAAGAGTACATAAACGACAAGCACTTGAAAAACAGTCACTAAATCACGAGCACGATGTAGGGAGGGAGGGAGGCAAAATAATTTTCATTCCCCGTCGTGGTACTTGTAGTACGCGCAATCACCAAAGCGAGGGAAAACGAAGCACGTGAAGGGGGACGTGTAACACACAGGCGCCGGCGCTACTGCTGGAAGTTTTGCATTTTCCGCTTAAAAGCCGTGTCGCGCGCATGTCCCCCCCCCCCCCCCCCCCCCCCCGCCCCGCGCACCCCCATACGTATATATATGCAAGAAGCGCGCGAAAGGAAAGTGTCGCTCGCAGCTGTGCTTTTTCTCCCGCTCCCGTCGCCGTCGCGAAATAATTGATAATAGAAAATGGCCCGTTGCCGTGTCGCCGGAAAAATCTATTATAAGCGCTCTTTCACCAGCACCACCCCTCCCCCCCTCTCTTGCTCCGCTTCACTCACTTTTCGCCCAGCCTTTCGAAGGGAAATGAAAAGGCGTATTTGCGACGAAAAAAAAAAAAAAAAGTAAATGTGCACACGCAGACAGCCGAGGACGGGGAAATTAATTTCGAGCTGTGCTTCTCCAAGGCGGGTGCGTGTACGTTTCGCTGACAGTAGTGCTGCTGCTGCTGAAGGGAGTTTTTCAGTTTATATATAGCTGTGCACTGCGCAGTACTTGAGGATCCATCGAGCGATACAGTCGAGTCTGCTGTCTGATGGAGTTTGTTTATGGGTATTTTATTCGACAATGATGTCGGGGATTCGAGAACTTTACTTTTTTTTCGTCCATACTCGTAAAAAATGGATGCTTGATATTTGAATGTATGATTCAATGCGCTACATGTTTTTTATATATTTTATAATAATTAACGATTTATCTGCCTGCAATAATCAACTCACGATGTGATAAATATATTGATTGAGAGTATGATCCAGAATAAAAGCTTGACTACCGAGCTTTCCCATTGATATGGAAAAAACGTTGGATCTTCTTCAAAGATCGTTTTCAAGACTAAATAATAATTATGATAATAATAACAGTTTGGATCACTAGTAAAATTAAAAAAGATTATAATGTCGCAACACCCAATCAGCTGATACATTGAAAAAACCAAATTGTACCTTGAGTTCATCCTCACGAATTTTTGATCAACTTGATGTTTGTGGCAGCTGTTTCGGTAACGCAGAACCTTCTCAAGACAAGTACTAGTTTTCATACAGGCGAGCGTTTAAAATTAAAAAAAAACACATCAGATCCAAAAGCTGCAACGACATTTCCACCTCACGAAAACCGAAGAAAATTCCATCGCCGACCGCGCGTACAAGCAGAAACTTATAAACGCTATCGCGAAGCCGCTCAAATGTTTGCCCGAAACATCCAAGTTTGACAGCTATACAGTGTACGCGATAACGAGCTCAAGAGTTTTCGGGGCGACGCGCCGGCCGATAACCGAGTACCGTATGCACAGAGCATAATAAGCGTATCACCCACCGGGAAATTCCTCGGTCCCGGCGCCGCGCCTCTTGCGCAACGCGATCCAGGAGTTTTTTCTCCGTCCATCCGATAGAGTCGACTCCCGCTTGTTGTGCGCGCGCGCGCGTAATTTACGAGACAGCTTTAGCGCGGCGGATTACTCAATTTCGCGTTTTCACGCGCGTTCGACAAAGCGAACGGCAGTCGATTAATTAATCATCCATTTTTTTTTTTTTAATTTGTTATTATCTTCCACACCATGAAGTTGCACCCGATGCGTGAACAAAATCGATAAACCATACAGGCTCTGGCGGTGAAAATTCTTTTTAACCTTTGGGCTACTTTCCGACCTTGCAGCTGTATCGCTCTCATTTGTATACGCGTGTGCATGGGTGTGCAATGGATTTCGTAGTGCAGGAGTGAAAGCGATGCCCCGCGGCGCTGCGATGTACATGTATACGTTGAGGAAAAACTCGACAGCCATGGTACGATAGTTGGTATATGTATGGATGTGCCTCTGGGATAGTTTAATGAAACTCCGAGTATAAGTATGGAGGAAAAAGAGCGGAGCGCGGATTCCAGAGCCTGCGCGGCCTCGGGGCTGGATGTGTAAATCAAACTACTATCGGAATGGAAAATCGATTTTTTTCTTTTTTTTTTTTTTTTTTTTTTTTTTTTTTTTTTTTTTTTTTTTTTTTTTTTTGTTGTGTGTAATTTTTTTTTTTTGTTTGGTGTTTCTTTTCGTATACGTATGTATGCTATATGTGGGTATTGATCATTTTAATGGACAGGTCTGGGTATCTATATGGATCCATTAGATTCTCGTTTTCGGTTGACTGTTGTTGATCTTTCTCGTTTTTCTTTTTTGCTTTCGCTTCGTTGAGAGTTTATTAGTCCAATGTGTTTCGTGAGGGGAAAAGATGTGTGTTTTTTTTAAATAATGGGTCGCGTTTGGATTTTTTTGTATTTGTGTCTGAAAAAAAAAAAAAATTGATCTTCAAATGACACAGAGTGGACATGAGATTAATTTTTTAACAAATTTTTTCATCAAAAATATAATAGACTTTATTCATACTGGAAATTTTTTTTCCATAATAACTGATTAAAAAATGAATACAAAATTTTTCAGGCAAGTGTTTTGCATTTTGAAGGAGAAAAACATTCAGAAGGAAAAAGTGTTCATGTATTTAAATAACTATTGTTTCAAACATTAAAAAAAATCTGTAATCTCCGGAAACATGTTGCACTATTTTTTCACGGAATAACATTTTTGTCAATAATTATATTATAAGCGAATAAAAAAAAATTTCAATTAGAAATGTGGCACTACATTTTTTGAAATTATTTAGAAGCATTTAAAAATTTCGTAAAACGACCGTCCATAGTTATTTTCGTGTAATGTCTATTAGTCAAAGAATATAATTTGAAATCAATGACGCCTCTCTGATGTATTTTCATCGCCCGTCTGTGTGCAGTGCGTTTACATCAGTGAAATTAATTGCCCGCAGCAGAACTCGCAAAAAAAAAAAAAAAAAAAAAAAAAAAAAAAAAGCTACATAGACAACTGCAAAAGGAATTGGAACGGCCGCTACTTACGCAAAGAGAGGAGAATAATAATGATCATTATCCCCGCGAAATCAGATAGCGATGAAAATACCCTGCCGGCGCGTAACGAGAAAGAATAAAGTAAAATCATAAATTAGCGGCCGCTCGACACGTTGTCGCGCGGAACTGCTGCTAATCGTTCGGGGGCCCGCTCTCTTATTACCCGCACGCGAGTCGGCCTCTGTGTATCTCTATTTTTTTTTCTCCACACTAGACGTAGACACTATAGAACCAAAGCTCGTTAACCATCGTCGGTCGATTGACTTTTGGTCTTTGATTAAAAATTAAACTCGCTTACCAACAAACACGATTGGAGGTGCTTGTTTTTTCATCGCCGTAATACACGTCAGTCGGAGTTTGAGAAAGCAATTATTACTTTGTAACTGCTGTTGTAACTTTTGGTAATGCTTCTACTGCACCATTACACTTTTTAATGAAAATTTTAGTTTGACATCAAAGTCGAAAATTCCGAATATGCTGCACATTCATGATTAGCGTCGTGGGTTTATTGATCGGTAAGAGGCACTCTTTGTTCAAAACTGTAATAATTGCCGCTGGAATATTTAATTATGTTCGCAACCTCTTGCGGATTTCGTGATTGACAAATTTCATTCAGGTTATTCGTCGAATTTTAAGTACAAATAATGTTCGCGATAATTTTTTTCATCAATTTTTAAAACTCTTCTCAAAACCAGCGTCGTTAGCAAAAAACGAGATGAAATTTTTTTTTCTCGATGATAAAAAAGAAAAAAAATTAATTCGTCCCGAAACAAATGAAAAAAGCCTACAAGGTACACTATTATGAAATTACACTTTGTATCGTTGTTTGCTGTACTTTTGACGTTAGAGTGCATAATTGATCGAATCCAACGATGGAGCGAGCTTTTGGACGAACGAGTGATCAAACGAGCTCGTGGCGTGAATAAAAATTTTAAAATCAGGGACGAAGAGCTCGCACGGCAATTGAGAGCATCTCGGGAGATGAAAATGTTGCGAGCAACGGTGGAAAAACAGGCCGATGGCGTTGTGCGGTGTATACGTATGCGCCCGTATGATGCATCATCTCGTTGAGGAGAGCGAGGGAAGTGGGGTAATAAACGCGGCGCGAGTCAATATTAGCCTTTCGTGAGGCTCGCGACGCCGACTCGTTTCAATTGTGCGTTTAATCGGACGAATGTGGAACGGTTTCTATTTCTTTTTCTTTTTTTTTTTTTCCAGGTCCGTATTACGCGATGTGTCGTGAGAAAATTCGTGAGAGGCGGTCTTCTTGTGCATCGAATTTTGTCGGCGAGTCGATGGGCGATTAGATATTAGTCGTAATCGTTTGGCGAGATACTATGTGGGGTATCTTTTTAGGGCACGATTAACTTACATTCGAGCGTCTCGTATTTTTGAAAGGGAAAAGAATTTAATCAATTATTGTAGGATAAAAGAAGTTTTTTACATGATGTGGGACTGGTTCAAGATATTTCCGTGGTGTATGCGTGTATGAACGTAATTAAGTTTTTTGAGTTACTTAATTAATTTGCATCTTCCATTGAGCTTGATCTTAGCTGGCAACTACTTAATCGTGCTAGAATTTAATAGTTTGCATTCAAGAAAATTGTTTGCGAGAAAAAATTCCTATTTATTTACTGCTGAGCTTTTTTTTCACCATGTTGAATAAACTCTACTTATTCCACTATTATTAAAAAAAAATAGTTTTAAAGAATCTAACAAATTTTCCAAAATTTTCAACTTTTTTGTTTGATTTTGTCTCTATATGTAAAACTTGTTCATCTTAGATAAACAAAGCATTTTCGTACGACATATTTTTCCTTCAAGCCTAAATACACCTTATCCATCCAATAAAGTAAAAATAATATGTTTTTTCGACTCCTCATTATTGTACAATGAACCCGGTTTTAACGTTTGATGTCAAGGTTCATCTTCCTTTATTTCACATTTTTTTTATTACAATAGTTTCCAACACTAACATAAAGAATCGCTCGATTTAATGAATCATCTATCAACGAAAATTTGATGAGTAGTAGTTAATGTATATAATTCACAATAAACAAATATCTGGTAAGATTTAATTTGGAACATTAGTAGATAATGAAAATGTAATTGATTTCGTTGTTATCTTCTTGTTCCCAAACCTCTCATATTCATTTACAGATACTACATTTATTATATTAAACGCGTATTTAATCACATTTATTAACAGTCAAGAAGCGGGATTTTCAGGTTATTTGATTTTTGAGACGAGTATTCATCATTTACTATAATGAAATAAAATCAACAATAGTACATTTTCTTACCTAGGGCAGAAAGTGCGGCAGAGCCTTTCTGCCCTCGGGACGCATTTTCGGCCCTAGGTAAGAAAAAATTATTCTTTTTTCTAAATCTATTTATGCAACTATACTTCTGAGTAGATAATTTGAGATACATCGATTTTTTGCATTTTTATACATATATGTTGTCATCTACAATAATTTTTTTTCAAGAAACAAAAAAGTTGACATAGATAAAGTACAACGATTTCACGTCGATCGGTGAAATATGTTTCTACTTATAAAAATTAGAGTCATAATAATAAATTTAGTAATTAAATTCTCAATAATTGCCTTAGGCACGTATGATGCATGCACAATTTCAAAGTCAGATGGAGAGAGAGAGAGAGAGAGAGAGACAGAGGAAGCCAAAAAGAAGTCACGCTCGTAAACTTTGACACCCTCTAATTGCCGACTATAGCTAATCAGCTCCCGAAGCACAATCAATTGAAGCTCCGACGATGAATTAACACCACCCCCCCCCCCTCCCCCATTACCATATCATAAAAAAAAAAAAAAAAAAAAAAAAAAAAAAAAAAAAAAAAACGATCTACCAAACAGCTCGAGAAGCGAGAAACTAAAGCGCTCGTAAAGATCGACGGGCATATTATAACGTGTCAATCGCTGCGGCAAATTAAATTTTACGCGCTCGCGCTTGTATAATAAAATCCACGGCAGTCAATTATCGCGCAAAAGTGTACTATACACAGGAGCCGGTGACGCCGCGATGAGCGAGCACATATGCGCATTATACGTGCATACATACACAGAGAGAGAGAGAGAGAGAGACAAGAATTACGGGCGTGACGCAACGCGAGCGCGCTCTTGGATCTAATTTTCCGTAATTTTCAATTTTTTTTTTTTCCTCCCCTCTCTTCCCCTCGACAAGGCTAACACGCGCCGGTGTGCAGCTGAGCGTCCGGTGCAAGAGACGGTGCGGAACCACGTACCTCCTTTTCCCTTGATTTGCCAGCCGTTTTTTTCTCTTTTTTTTCGAAAGGATTGCGCAAGTGCGGTTCAGAGGCGACAGGATGTTATGGTTTTTTTTTGTGCTGTGAGATTAATCATTCGGGTTATTTTTATAGGGCACTCAAAATTAATCATGTCGATGAAAAAAGATGACTTTAACTTTATTTTCGTTTGTGTATACGTGCCCCGAAAATTACGCTAATCCATACGAATTTGGGACTCTGGACTGCACGAAATGGAGGTAATTTTTAGAAAAAAAGAAAAGAAATATAGCTTATTTCAGCCGCGGATGTAAAAATTAATGAGGTCGAGGCCGAACTGTAACGAGCGTTATGAAGTTTTTTTTATAGCGCTTGTTTCCATAAATATCATATAAATCTTAGTGGTACTGAAGAAAAAAACAATTACAAATCAAGTATAAATAAACAATACATTCCCGTGCACTGAGTCCCTTGTTATATTTTGCAAAAAAAAAAAAAAACATAATTTAACATACTAATGAATTGTTAATTTTTGCTTACCAGGGGTAAAAGACCCAATATATGGACGATTAAGTGAATTTTGTGTTTGTATATGAAATATTTTCAAACTGAAAACATACAACGATAAACAAATTTTCGTGTACGATGCATACATATTTAAACTGTCGGACTCAGCCATCACAACTAAGAATTCGTGACTGGGAATAATAAAAAAAAATTCAAAACGCGACAAATCTCTCTGGACCCAGTCGATGGATGAGTTAAATCAAATGGGTAAGAGACCACGCACGAGAACGTCGAACGATTTAAAATGTTTTCTTCGCCCGAAGAAAGTATCTTTAAGCATATAAATTTTATATTTAAATGTTTGTAGAAGCATCTTATGTTCGCTAAATCAAATACCGGCACGATAGTATAACTTGTGGCTTTTATTTTGCGATATAATTTTTGTTCAAATCGTCCAGCTACTGGGCAAAGTACCCCCCGTCCATCCCGCACACATCAACAGACGTGACTCTATAGGTCACAAGACCAAGACTCGCGAGCCCGTCGCTCTTCCACCCCGCATTGTCTGTTACGCGATACTCGGTATCAGATACCATCCCGCTATCAACAAACTCTGACGATCGAGCGAAACGAAAAAAAAAAAAAAAACAAAAAAAAAAAAAAAAAAAAAAAAAAAAAAAAAAAACCCGTATTGTCGTCAATTTTTCTGCTTCCCGTCGAATTCCTCATCCGCGCGGCGCGAAACGAGGAGCGAATCACTCGGACGCACGCGAACACTCGCCGCGTCGACAGAACGTGTAAGCGCCTCGCGAGTCCTGCTTCGATGCTACGCAGAGTACGGCAGATATGCGCGCGGAGGAGGCTGGTAACTTGAGAATAATAAAATAAAGCACGCACTTCGCGTGTACCAAGAGCGATATCTTATCGTTGCGTGACGTCTGCGTCTCCTCGCTCTCGCTCTGTCGCTTTCGATTACGGTTCGCCTGGCAATGCTGATGATGATGATGATTAGGTGCAACGCGCGAGGCGAACTTCTGATGGACAATTAATAATATACGTGTTGTCCCCCGCGTTGATTCGTAATTTTCGTGCAACGCTCATTAGACGCGAAAGCTCGTACACGCGATCATTGCATAGTTGTCGCGGCGATAATGATACATTGCGCGCTTTCTCGGTTAATCAGCGATCGATCGACGCATCGATGTATTTTACGAGCGATTCCACGAAAAAATTGTCCGTCGCGCGTGCGTTAAAAATAATGATTCGAGGTGGTTTTTTTTTTTTTTTTTTAATCTTTTCCGGTAGGCGACGGATTTTTTATTTTTGCTTGTACCAAGAGCCTCCGAATTTTGTGAACGAAAAGTTTGGAAAAAGTTGACACCTTTTTGGCGTGTAAATTTGTGGGATATCGGGTATAATGCAGTTTTCGAACGATGCGTCGGATAAAAACTTACAAGATAGCGATTCATGACTTTGCTTCTGGATAGAAGCTTATTCAGAAAACTTAGTTGATGTTCTGTACTATAAGTACGATTTTTTTTAAATTTACGTATTCCCTTCACTTCTTTCGAAAAAACGGCAATCACCAGAATACACGCTTCACTGCGATTATCAATCTTTTCTCAATGGAGCTCAAAGAAAAATACCACTCCTGTTGATTGCAGATATTAACAGACAATTTTGTACGATTGGAGGAAAAATGCATGCTCCATTGCATCAACCATGTCTGCGAAGAAAATTCATCGCGTCAGAAGAGTTGACTTCGAATCAAGTGCAATTTTTAAGTTTTTAAAAGCTCTCCCCGCCTACTCGATCCAAATCCAAATCTTGATATCCCTCGCTTCTAACAATCATTCCTCGCCGTGAAAAATGAATATTGCAAAAAAAGCAATTTTTCCCGTATCCTCAACGTCTCGTTAAAGTACTCCAGAATCCCACGACGAACAAACGACTTTCCATGAAACTTCTCGCAAGCAATAAACGTCCTAACGAGCAACGAGAAAAAAATGTGACCCCAACGATCGCTCGAAACGATCGACGCCAGACACAATGGCGTACAAAAAAAGAAGAAGAAAAAATTAGGCACGCCGACTCCCCAGCCCGCGGGTCGAGAAGCAATAAATCGAAAAAGATCGACGGAGCAGCTGTACGCGAAGAAGGCCTACGCAGTGCGCGCTTGAAGACGCGCCGAGAGTCGGAGAGAGGCATTGGAATACCACGCGCGCGCGCGCACGATCGGAATCGCACGAGAGCGCGATACGCGCGCCAGAGGCAGCCGGCTTCAACGAGTTATCAACCTTACGCGCGTCTGTCGGGGCGCGAGCGGGCTCGGCTCTAAATATAAATAATCGACGGGCGCGTCGGGTTTTTCTCTCGTCCGCGGGCGTCGATTTTGATCGCGCGCGTGTAATGATCGTCTTTTGGATTTTCGTCGCATCTCGGAGGGACCGAATGAGGAAAGGAATCGTTTCGCCCGGCGAAATCGAAAGCACCGTGGATGGGACGTGTGCGTGCGGAGAAAGACTCGGGGAGGAAAATCAGTGTGCGAGTCTTCCGCTCGCGTTGCGGTTCACCTGAAGATTTCTCGACCCGTTTTTTCCCCCCCTCGGGTGCGTAAGCTCGTTGATACAGGTTTTTTTCTGTTCCATATCTGCGCCAAGCGATAAGGTCGCTTTTGAATTTTGAAATGGTGAAAAAGCAGTTTTTCGAAGTCAACTGTTATCATGCAACCAATTAAGAGAGTGTATATACATATATTGTACTCCGAAACAGTTTAGGTTTGATTATTCAAAATAGGGAATTTTCGTTTATCGCAAAACGACGGTAAATAAGCGCTGCCAAAGAGTCAAACGTATTTTGTGCCCATTCCCCAAGCGATAAGGCTCTCGCTCGTACTCCTTGAATTTTGACTCGATGTTTTTTTTTTTTTCGGACCTATTATCGTGCAACTTATTAAGATATTCGACTATTTATCAGTTGAAGTTTAACTGTTTTGTGTAGCGAAATTTTTGTTGCGATGAAGTAGACGTTGAAAAAGCAGTGCTAAACAGTCAAACGTTGCATTTGATATGTTGCCTATTCCCTCGTACATGTTAATTCTATTCGATTCAATGCTATCCCATACGACAAACAATGATGAAAAAACCATCTCTACGGTGATCAGTGCCCACTTCGACGCATACATTTCATGAAAATTCTAGATAACGATAAAATAAAAACGGCAGTTTGCTTTTCACTGCTCCAAAGTCCAAGTTAATACAGACAGAGAGCAGCAAGTATAGGTACTCCATCGAAATTTAGATCCAAACGAAAAAATAGATCGGCAACCTCGTCATCGGTAATCTCGGCACGATACCCTCTCCTTCCACGCGCACTGCATGCGTACCGATCCCCCGGACAATCAGCCCCCAAAGAAGTTCGTCCTTACCTTACACCGCCTGGCGATAATGTTGAAGACCGGCATCGTGTGTCCCCCTCGCTCGACGATCGATAAACCAACGAATGATCACCAACAAGAACAAGAACAACAACAAGAACCACTGCACGCGCGCATCCCCGGATAGTCCCTGCGCGTATACGGTAGTCACTCGAGGGCGACGCGCAACGTCATCTCGATGGCATGTCCATCGCGTCAGCCGTACTGTACGTCACACAGGCCTCCCAGATCCACCAGAACCCAAACCCCGTGGCACTCGGAACATTCGTCGACTCCCCCACAACAACACCATCAGCAACAACACCAACAACAAACAACAACAACAACAACACCAACACCAAACCACGACAACGGCGGCGGCGACTACTCCCCCCG
>JAPYYV010023303.1:0-17830 GCA_030522625.1 Copidosoma aretas
CTGTTCGGGGGGCACGCCGATGGAAGGATCAGGGGGGAACTGGACGCGTTCGACGTGCCGGATTTCTGCGACAGGTGAGCGCGGCCGTTGGGTCGGTTTTTCCTTTTTTTTTCACCTCCGAGGTGAATTATTATCCAGTCTGATTGTTGATTGGTGGATAGTTGCGTGATAACGGACAAAAGAGTCGTGAGGATAATCGGTGCGAAAATTCCTGTCGCGGGAAAAAAGGTATTTTTTTAAATAACGAGACAGTAACAGCAACAACAACGCCTGTCGGTATAATGACGATTTGAAAAATACATAGAGTGCAGCGCAGCACTCGTGACAAGAGTCGACTCTCGTGGCTAATGATCGAATTTCATCATCAATTAAGGTATCATTTACGATCGGAGGAAGACAGAAAAAAAAAACCTCCCGCTCGGGAGAGTACAAGACAGGCATTCTTGGCATTCTCGGTAATGATGCTTCAATTGATTGTTCGCGTATAGCGCTGCGCCCGCGCCGGGCTCTTGGATGAGTGGAAAGAAAAATGTGAGGAACAAAAAAAGTTGTATTACAAACACAATCTTGTAGGATTGTGCACGTTATTCGATCATTCATGTTTATTGTTTTTTGATAGTCGATAAAATAAAAGACGTAACAGATCATCAACAAAAATGTTTATTTAAGTATAAGATTTCGCCTACTCAAATGAAAATATTTTCTTGAGGATCACCTTTTAGCTTGATAAATAAAAATTAACGGTTGGAGTCCACTTTTAATTCAAAGTCGTTTTAAGCTTTTTTCATCTTTATAGTCCATTTCTAAAAACGATTTTGAATTACTTTTGAACTGAGTATAAAACGATAATTTGTTTTCACATTTATAAAAAATGTAAAAAATGTAAAAAATCTTTTTTTTTTTTTTGGTTCCACCGTTTTCGAGTGTAAAAGTCCGTTCAGTGAAGAATGACCAAGAGAATTCCCGATGTAGAATAAGCTGAAAATATAAATATAATAACCCAATTCGATTCACTGGTGAACTTATTTTATTCATTGTTTTCTCGAACACTAAAAGGATAAATAAATTGTTTGCTGACTCAAGCTGCCAGTAGCTCGTGTATATTATGAAATATTGTCGCGTCACCTTCACTCTTTCCGGCATCGATAATACAGCGTATTGCAATTTTTCAATAACAATGACATCCCACCTGGCAGTTGCTACAATATAGAAAACAGACCCAATTATTCCACTACTGTTATTTGTCAATTACAGGGACAGCAGTGCGTCAACACTGGGAAAGAAAACTCGTTAATCATTGTCAACAACCATTTTTTTTATCATGATTAGTGAGAAGTAGTTAAAAATTATTATCGTGCCCATGTTTTTTTTTTTTTTTTTTTTTTTTTGTTTTTTACATAATGCGCAGTTGTCATTCCAAGAACTTACTTAAACTGTAACGGACGTCAGACAGAATAGTACAGCTTTTTTATCCGCCCATCAAAAGATCTCTTTGATGTGATGTTCAAAGCGTTAGCTCAACGAGTTTAATTGAAACAAATATGAGTTTGATGATAAAGTATTGCAAAGTGAAATACCAGTCGGCGAATCATTTATATCATTGGTATACAGATTAGATAACACTACGCCGGACCGTTACATTGATTTTTGTTTGCTACTGTATTTTTATTACGTTCTTCTGTGTTGTTAGCAATTTACGACTCTATAGGTACTAAATGTAACACTGGCAATAAAATAACACGTGGACTGTACACTCTGTCCATTTTTTGTTACTTGCAAATTACCGTAGCCAATTGTACTCTAAGAAACGAGATACAACAAAGTGCGCTTAATTTCTAGGATTTCTTCCACGCTGGATAACAAAGTTTCCGATATCAAGCTCTCAAATGCCGAAGACAGCGTGAGCTAGAAATAATAGCATGAAATCAGCCCTTTTTTTTCGTCCAGAGTTTTTTTCCATGTTTTTCCTCTGTCTGCGGTTCGAGGCTCTGTTCTTTCATAAAAAAACTCACTTAGAGCATTCTACTATCAAACAAATCCATCCAAACTAGAAATACCATAGCATAGTAAACGTTAAAGTTATAACTCAACTGTACCACGGTGTATACAATAATTTTCCCTGATTTACTTTGCTTTGAAAAAAAAAAAAAAAAAAAAAAAAAAAAAAAAAAAAAAAAAAAAAAAAAAAAAAAAAAAAAAAAAAACCATTTTCCACAACCAATCGAACCGAGTGCGTGGGTCCCGGCGCAAAGGGCGCGGGAACTTATTTCGATGGAAATTCGGTCTCTTTCCCGCCCACGCCCACTTATCCCGTGTCGTTATCGCTCCTGGGCAAAATAGCACCGCAGAAGAAGAAGAAGAAGAGAAACAACCACTCGAGAAGCTATTACCCGCTGGAACTTGAGCTCGGGGGAAAAAAACGGATCCCACGCCTCGGCGTGCTTGTTTGAGAAAATGGCGTGCGAAATCGCTTTTGCGCTGAATCAACGACGGACGAACGGACGTCCAACTTTGGCGGGGAATCGTGGACTTTTTTTTTTCCCACACCTACGGGGTACAGCGTAGGATCAGCCGCTCGGGGACCGAATCTCAACGTAATGGAGACGCATCGGCGATTCCCCCGGTATCACGGCGCATCCGGAGGATTTTTCCACTCCGCCCCAGAGAAGCACCGAAAGAGAAAGCAGCCAATACGGGGGGGATTATTTGCCGCGTCCGGGCTTTCTTCCTCGTATCGGATGCACTCGGCTTCGAAATCTAATTTGCCGCCCGAGGAGCCCGGTAAATATCTGTACGAGAGCCTTTCCGGTGTACCGGGTGAGAAGAGGCGCGTCGTCGTGCCTATTGGGACCTCGACGACGACGGGGGTCGCACGTTTGCTAGCTCGTTTGGGGATGACACGGTGTACGATGCGGTAGAAATTGGTGAACGGAAGACACAACTCGTTGGTGCACGGCCGCAGGTAGAAACGCGCAACACCGTGGGCTTGATGCGCAACCGGTCGTTGCGCCGAGCTGGCGCGGCCTTGGGAGTTTGTACGGGCGAGCCGGCTAGCAGAAATAACACTCGAGTCCGCCGAATCTGCAGCCTCGGCTTTCGCGCGGGCGATTCGCTTCTTCGGTTCCCAGAAACGTGAATGCTCTATACTGCACTTACGTATAGTGATGCAAGAGAGGCTCGACGCGGTTGCCGACTCGGTGTGGCGTCATCGGGATTTCTATTGCACGGGATTTGGAAATATGAACGGGATGTTGGTGCGGGGAGAGGCTCTTTTTAATCGCATTCACGTATCATCCATCTGCGCTCGTGGTTTTATGTATTTTACAGATCTGCTGTCGTCGGTCGACTCTCTGAGGCTACTACAAATGGGGTACATTACGACTGCCGGACTGGCACACGTTTCCCAATATCCAAAGCTTGATTAGCAGTAGGGTTGAAGGGGGGGGGGGGGGGAGGGGGGGGGGGGGGGGGGGGGGGGGGGGGGGGGGGGGGGGGGGGGGGGGGGGGGGGGGGGGGGGGGGGGGGGGGGGGGGGGGGCATAGGTTATGTCATACGTCAGAGTTAGCAGAAACAGGAGCACCGATTCCAAGTTTTATTTCTATATATTCTCTACTGCAGTTAATTAAAAAAATTTACTTACATAGTAGACTAACTAATAATCAAACATATTAACTAATAATAAGATAAATTACGGTTAACAGTTATTTTACTTTTAATATCAATGTACATTTTCACTGAAAGCGTTATATGGATGACGTAAATCTGCGGCATCAAGTAAATGAAAGTTCAACTGTGATGAACTTGTAAAGCCAAATCGAGCGGATCTGCTAAGCTAATGGAGAAATCAGTTCGGTAATGTAAAGTAGCAAACGCATAAACATGGATAAAATCGTTAGTGATAAGTAACTATCCATGAAATACTGTAGTTTTGTAGAGTATTATTAAAAGTAGTGATTATTTACAGTTAATACTTTATGAAGAATAAGAAGTAAGTTAATCAAGAGACCTATGTAAGCTGTCTGCTTCTGTTTGTTGTTGTTGTTGTTGTTGTCGTCAATAACTATATGTCATGCACATGACGTCATGTATACGCTTTCAGCATAACGTGAACATGTACCTTGAAAGTCCATAGTCTAAAAAGTTAAGTAGAAACAGTCGAGTATGAAATAACACGAGACATGATTTAGAACGAAGAAATTGGACAAAATTAAGTGGAAACAGACGAGTTAGGTAAGACGAACCATTGATTGGCGAGTCATTAGACATAACGAGGTAGATAGAGTCGGGTGAGATAAGACGAACAATTGAAGGGTGGAGACATTAGGCAATACTAAGTAGAAATATACGAGTGAGGTAAGACGAACCGTCGACAGAACTAGATAAAAGTAACAGAAGTAGAAAAAGTCAATGGAGGTAAAACGATACATAAATTGGTACAACTAAGTAGATACAGACGAGTGAGGTAAGACGAGCTATCGACAGACGATGACACTACCCGATCAGAAATTAGCTTACCGGCTGCCATACGCTAGCATACGGTACATATCTGGAATGCCTGACGGTGTCTACATGGAACGTGTGATCAGGGGCGTGTATGGACAGGCCATGGTAGCCGTTAAGTATGAAAGCCGTACATCATCCATACTTGGAACTTGTAGGGATATCCGTATAATCAAAGCACCCTCAATATAAATATCGATAGAATGCGGGTATCGTTAATACTTATTATTTATTATTAATACTTAAATACTTACATTTACAATCAATTATTAACGTAAGAGTGTGTGCATACGTAGAGAGTTCATTTAAATATGCATGTATTTAAACTGTACATTTAAGCGATTCATACGTTATTTCACAAAAGTGTAGCTTGCCATATTTAATATAAATACTTTATCTTTGCATTAACAATGTTGAACATTTTTATATTAGCTAATAAAACTAAGTATATTGACAATGAAAAGCTGATGAAACAGGCGCTAGGGTATGTCGTCAATAATTGCTGTCATTGGAAAGGAGGCCTATTACAAAGATTGCAGAAGTCTCTAAAGCGTAAATCTGAAAATGACAAATATAAAAAGAGGACGCTTAATATTGTTTCTCAAATCATTATACAATAAAGAAAGTAATGATCAAAGTGTTTTTGTATAGGATCAAAATCATAATTTTTATCACTTGCACTTGTTACCAAAGTCTTCTTTTTAAGAAATAAAATTTAGTCATAAATTTGTGAGTATTCTTAAAAAGTATCGTCTTCCTTGCAAAAAATGTATACAAATTTAAAATAAAATTCGTTTTAGTCAGGACATCCAGATTTCATTTTGAAGGAAACTATATGGTTACTATACTGCATGGCTATTATATACTGTCCATGGACGCCCCTGATCACACGTCTTAAAGTGTCCATGTACGGTACCAGATCTGGTCCAGATAGTTTATGTACGTCACCATAGACAGTCCATACAGGTGCCGTAAGCTACTTTCTCGGGTGGGCAAGAGTAATATAAAAAGTCTATTGAGGTAAAATTATACATAGATTGGGAGAGACGTTGGGCAAAACAAAGTAGGAACAGTTAAGTGAGGTAAGACGAGCGATATATAAGTATGGAGATACTTAGCAAATCGAGTAGAAAAAGTCGAGTACGGTTAAACGAACCATTGATTGTCGATAAATTAGGCAGAACAAAGTAGAAATAGCCGAGTGAGGTAAGACGAACAATCGACAGGTGAGACATTAGGCAAAACTAAGTAGACACAGTCGAGTAAGGACAGACGAGCCATTAGCATACAAATACAGTGGGCAAAGAAAATTAGAAACATACGAGTGATGTAAGACGAGAAATTGACTAAAGAGAATACAAAATTCTCAGTAGAAACAGTCAAGTGAGGTAGGACGAGGCATCGACCGACAATGACATGTAGAAACAGTCGAGTTTGGTCAGATGAAACATTAACATGCAAATATAGTGGGCAACGCAAAGTAGAAATAGACGAGTGATGTAAGACAAGAAATTGACTAAAGAGAATAAGCAATTCTCAGCAGAAACGGTCAAATGAGATAATACGAGCTATCGACAGACAACGGCACGTAGAAACAGTCTAGTTAGGTCAGACGAGACATCAACATACAAATACAGTGGACGAAGCAAAGTAGCAACAGACGAGTGATGGAAGGCGAGAAATTGACTAACGAGAATAAGCAAAACCAAGTAGAAACAGTCACGTATGCGGTTAAACAAGCCATCAACTGACACAGAGACATTGGGAAAAACTAAGTAGAAACAGTCAAGTGTGGTAAAGTGTGATAAACTGGCAAGCCGTTGGGCAAAATTAAGTAAAAACAGATAAGTTATAAAGACGTGCCATTGGCTCATCAGAAATTCACCATTGGCAAACATACACGTCACATTAAAACCATAGTTTTGCCTATGACCAAAATTTAATATCTCGAATTAAGTTACATTTTTTAAACGCCAATCTACACAGCTCCCGTATTTATCTTCTATCGTGTACTAGCAACAATGCCAGTAGCTCTTTATTAAAGGTGTTCCAAGAAGGAGATGGTAAAAATATTAAAGGTCTCATATGTGAGTGTATCGAAAAATCACAAAATAGAGGCTCCGCATGAAGAATACACCTCTCTATGACGTGGGGATTTATTCACATTTTCTCATTTCTTTGTCGCCGTTCCCCGGAAAATCGATGAGCAAATATCTCCCCCCTGACTCTCTCTTTACTCCCGCAATAACCGCACAAACTCACTCATGAAAAATAAGAGCCGTGCGCCTTGCGTTTTAATTCTGACATCCCCCCACAGCGTGCCCCTATATTTCTTCCGATGCTACTTACGACTCTCCCCCCCTCTCTCTCTCTCTCCCTCTCCCTTTGTCTCTGGAAGTAAAGAAAATTATCGTCCGTGCCCTCGGGCCTATTCCGAGCGTTTGTCTTTGCGGGCGAAAAGAAGAAGAGATGCATCTTACAAATGAATACGAACTCGCTCACCCTCGTTTTGATAAAATTTTCCCCCGGAGAGCCAAGGGCGCGGGGAAAAAGAACCCGCGAAACTCCCGCGTGCGCCCCGTATTTTTCGCAAATTCATTACAAGCGGGGGGAGATTATAAAGCTCCCCCCTCCCGGTGCCGCGAAACTTTTAATGGATCGCCCCGAGCTGCCGCCCGCAAGTTTTCCACCTCGATATTTTTCGAGTCACCCCGCTCTGCTTATTTATGAGGATGCAAATGCAATTTCTGGTCAAAGCTTCACCTTCCACCTCCCCTTCTAATTTTCAAATTCACTTTCCGCAAAATCGCTACCGTACGCTGAACGTGCGCAAGATTCAGCCGGCGCTAATTTGATCTCGCGAAAGGGACGCAGGCGGAACGGAGCTTTTTACCAACAAAAACCGGGCCTCGCTGCGTCAAAAGAGAGAGAGAGAGAGAGAGAGAGAGAGGGACGGGCTCCTTCTGGCCCATTATGTTCCCGCCGCTCGGACAATAGAGCCCACGACGCCGCGCATCCGTTACGGAGACGACGACGACGGACGCCCTCGAGAGGTGGCAGAGACGACGACGACGACGACGACGACGACGACGAGAGACTCGCGTATAACAAGGTCTCGCGGACGCAATTGGCTTCCTCGGCGCGATGTCGCCGGCTGATGTGCGGGCGAGTGGGCCATTCTCGGGAACTCTCGTCCTGCTCCATTGTGGGTGTAAAAGTAGTTGATTAACGGGGACGCGGGCGGTCGGGTACTACACTACACGTTTGTTTAAGCGGAGTCAGTAGTGAGGACGTTTCGGGGTCGCGGTTTTTGTTTTCCGGCTCCGTCTCTGAATTTCGGTGGTTTTTCCGAAAGCGCTGGTATCTACGACCTCCGTATACTCTCAAGAATCATCAAGGATCATATAATTACTTTACAAAGCATTCTCTGCAGCATCCAACGAATACAGATACCAGTTTGATCCAGAGCAGAACTGTTGCTCCAACATTTCGCAGAAACGAGAACAACAGAACGCGACGTAGCAGAACGAGAAACTCCCGACTTGAAAGCGACTGATCGGATTAAGCCGGAGATTCTTCCCCGAGCCGAGCGCAAGTTAGCTGCCGGGGATGGATGGAGGGGGAGGGGGGTCTCGTTGTCCTTGGGCGCATGAATATTTACGCAGAAGTCATGTAAATCGACTTATACCCGTTACGCGCGTCTCGACAAATTGTCCCGCCGATCCTCTTAAGCGCGCCAAACTGCTTCGCATGGTACTCGTCTGCGCTCGGGGCTTCGTTCGAGTTTCGTTCGAGTGCCGTTTGCGTTACTTTGAGCCCGCAGTTTTCTGCCGGCACGGTAATCGATGCGAACTTGGCTGATTACGTTTGAAAAGCGAGTATTTCGAGACTCGGCTGTTGGCTTTGCTGTGCATTCGATTGAAAATTCTCATTGACCCACAGGAAAAGAAAAACGTCTTCGATCATCAATTTGGCGTTGCAGAAATAATAAAGTACTCGCATAATGTATAAAATCGAATGGAAACGTCGCGTGTTACCTATTAACACGTCCAGCGATGAAAAATCGATAACACCGGTCAGCTGTGGACGACGAGAGGCGTCCACCCAATGTTAACAATCCGTGACAAAGATATCTCTTATCGAGCACAGCTTATCAGTACAGAGTCAACTGGGTCGCGTTATACACCGATTCGTGCATTTCATCGTCTCGCCGCGAAACCAGGGATTCCAGCCACGCGCGGGTCTCGCTGGAATCCGTAATGACGATTCAGTATAGTGACCCGTCCGCAAACAGTAATCCCTCCACGTTCACCCCCAAATGGAATCGATGGTACTTGATCCTCATCGCCACCGCCTCGTGCACACACAGACTGCCAACCAAGAGCCCATAACCCATCACTCCTTTCCGCGGATATTGAAAATTTTCTCCGAAATCCCCGCGAGAGCCGTGCGGCAAATCACGAGGCACAGCTCGTACTCCATCTCTCTCGGGGGCAAGCGGTCGGAATA
The DNA here is from genome assembly GCA_030522625.1 of Copidosoma aretas. Classification (NCBI taxonomy): domain Eukaryota; kingdom Metazoa; phylum Arthropoda; class Insecta; order Hymenoptera; family Encyrtidae; genus Copidosoma; species Copidosoma aretas. The sequence continues at coordinate 9,010 of JAPYYV010023303.1, forward strand.
GTAATAGCCGCGTGATCCGCCGAGCAATTCCGATGTGATTTGCTCCCGTTCGTTCGGGAAGCCCTACATGCGAGAGCTCCAAGTCGCGAGGACACCGAGCGCTCGTGGTGCATTTTTCAGGAGTACAGGGGGCGATCCGTCTCTGCCGCCTCGGGCTCGATCTCCGCGGGCGGCCTCGGCTCCGCAGGGACCGGAACAAGCCGGGGTTGCATAGGTCGGGCGCGCTCCAGTCGATCCCGTTCTGCCCGACCCCGCCCTTCGATGCGTCCGAGCGTGAGGCGAATTCCCCGGGCGAATGGGCCCGTGTGCGAGCATGGAGGTTCCCGACGCGCGTGGGAATACGCGCGGTGTGGGTGGTCGAATTTTTTATCGCTAACGAGCTAGCGGTGGACGACGCGCGCGCAGGTGTTGCCCATAAAAGAGGGACGAGTGGTGTTGAAAATTCGGCAGGTGTAGTATTTTATTGATGGATTTGCGCTCGTGAGAAATTGATGGATCAACCGTGCTGACAGTGTCGATGTATTATGCTTCAAGCTTTTTACAATTCATGAATTCTCGGAACGAATAATATGTCAGTGCAGTGACGCATGATTTATGTGAGAATCGTGTTTGATACATTAAAAAAAAAAAGAAAGCATCGAACCATCATCATCTGTTACACTTGTTACTCGTATGCGTTTTCGGACTTGCCCGAGTTTTTTTCGTGTCCATTTGATTTTCAAAACCAACAAATGAAAAATATAGATCGCATCAAGGTATTGATGATACAATTTTCATGTAATTTTAAGACTACGGCAGACAGTCTGCTATCGGGCACGATTTGAATAATAATTTACAACGAAATCTCATGTAACATTGGTTATACAATTTTGAGTAAATCACTCTCGGGTTCTTCTCGTATATATGTAAATAATGTATCGTCGTTGGGCTTGAATTTTTTTCGCCCGCTGAGAAAATGAAATGTTTATAAGGCACCGGAGAATACGCCCGGTCCTCCTCGGAGGTGTAAATTCCCGTCCGTTATTGCGAGCACCACCTAGGGAGCGTTTATATTTTGTTTACGCCTGCTACCCGTTCCCCCTTTTTCCCCGAAGAGGAATCGAGATCGAGCGACCCATCTTCCTCGCCCTTGTTCCGTAAAACCTGGATTTCTTCCTATTTTTTTTTTTTTTTTTTTTTTTTTTTTTTTTTTTTTTTTTTTTTTTTTTTTTTTACGTTGTGTTTCTGAAATAAACTGCGACTTGCCTACCCAATCACCCTAAAAAGCTCGTTTTTGGAAGAACCCGGGCAAAATCGCAGCTTGCACAAACTAATTAAACTTCCGCGGATCCGAGAGCACGGGAAAAGAGTCGCGGACGCGAGAAATCCATCCCGAAGCTTTTTCCCGGCTTTTGCTTCCCCTGTTCGCATCCGTCGTCGTTATCCCCGGACTTTGGCAAAAAACAGCAACCATGCACGCGTCGTAACAACGAACTCGCAGTGCCGTACCCTCCTTTCAGGGCTTGCTTTATTTCGCTCGCATGTTCGAAAAACTCGCTAATCGACGAAAACGGCTTAGCTCAGTGCGACGGGTTGGCGCATTCGTCGTCTCTACGTGTAAAAAAAAGCACAACCCGAAAAACCTTTCATCACTCCGAGTCGTAAGTGCACGCACAAAAGAACCTTCGAGTTCGGCATTCCACGAATCGCCGGGCGACTTTTTTGTTTGTTCCAAACATCGAGCAATAGATCCGAATCTGGGTCAAAAATATTTAGAGCAATTACCACGAGCTAGCATCCGCGACGGACAATGCGAAGGGGGAGAAAAGTGGCGCCATCTTGGAGCGGACGATCGTTCCCCGAGTACCTCGCGCGCAGCGGCGAAAGTCGGAAAACTCACACAAAGACGCGATACCGTTTCCTCTCGCCCCTGTGTGGCATTCGACGCGAAAAAGCTCTCCCGCAGCCGCGAATCGCGGGAACGAGGACGAAAATAAAACTTTTCCTCCCCGACTGTTGCAGCCAAGTCTACTGCCAGGGCGAGCTGCTCAAGAGGGTCCAACTGGCGAACCTGACGCGCGACAGCAAGGCCTTTGTCGATCTGTACCAGAAGCAGGACGAGGAGGTGACGATCGCCAAGTGAGTCCGGTGATTGCTGAGGAACGACCCCCCCTCCCCCCCCCCCACTTTCTCGCGCCGCGCGCTCCACCTGCTCTTCCACATCGCGCGTTCTTGGGATTCTCGCGCCGGGTAACGATCGAACTTTCGGGAGTTTTTCCGCGGGCTACTATCGCCCGATCGGGAGGCGCCCGAGCCAACCGAGCGCGCTACTTTTGTTGCTATGTTTGGGAATCATGGTTTCGGCGCACGCGAGCACTCTGAATTCCGGCGAACTCGACTCTCGCGCGGCGCAGCCGTGACGGAACGGTGCTTTATTCGGAAGTGCGGCCGGAGCACGCCCCCACGCACCCCGCGCGCTCGAAGTACCCCGGAAGCGCGTGCCGTACACGAGTGCCGTTGAAAGTAACGCGGTTCGTCGGTTCGCAGTTTCAAGCTGCTGATGCAGAGAACCAACGACAATCCGAGCCGCGAGGAGCTGCGCAAGTTCGTCGGCGACAACTTCGAGGACGTGAACGAGCTGCGGAACGCCAGTCTGCCGGACTGGCGGGAGAACGTGGGCCTGACGAAGCGGGTGAGGGATCCGCGCTACAAGCGCTGGGTCCACGATCTCAACCAGATCTGGAAGATGCTGGCGCGACAGATGACGGACGACGTGCGCAACCGGCCCGGGCGGCACAGTCTCATCTACGTCCCTCATCCCTTCATCATACCTGGGGGCCGGTTCAAGGGTGGGTTTCTTCTTGGTTTTTTGTTTTTTTTTTTCTTTTTCTTTCAATCGACAAACAACTTCAAAGTATTCGAAAGCAGTGCGAGTTGATATTCCACGTACCGTAACTCGTGCATGCAAAGGTGGATCATCTCTAAATTATGCATTTCTTTTTAGAATGCAATGCAACTTTTGAACGTAAAAAAGTTTACGCGATGCTGAACTTATTGGCGTCACGAAAACTAGAAGTTTACGGATCCAATACTCAATAGATATCGCAGTTTTTCTTGTCCGCGAATGATTAGTCGCGATCGTTTTGGAGTGCAAAAAATACTCGATCAAAGAACCATCAACGAGTTAAAAGTTTTGAAAAGTCTACGGGCAAAGTCTTTCTTGCTCTCCCTCTCGGTCGATCGCCGCGCCGTTCGTATGATATACCCCGAAGAAGCGCCATTTCCTGGCTGAAAGATCACGGAAGGATAACAAAGCGCCCTCGCCGCTGTTTCCAGAGTTCTACTACTGGGACAGTTACTGGGTGATCGAGGGCCTGCTGCTCAGCGACATGTACCAAACTTCCCGGGGTATGATCGAAAACTTCAAGGAGATGATCGAGCGGTTCGGATTCGTCCCCAACGGCGGGCGCGTCTACTACCTGATGAGGAGCCAGCCTCCCCTGCTGACTTCGATGGTGAGTTGTATATACGTACCTACATCCAACGACACTATGTATCAATCGCGTCGCTCCGCAGATCGAAAAGTACTACGAGTTCACGAAGGACTGGAAGTACGTGGTCGAGAGCCTGCCGGTCCTCGAGAAGGAGTTCAAGTACTGGAAGCAGTACAAGACCCTCGACGTACCCCTAAACGGCCAGATCCACGAGATGTACCGCTTCGTGACCAGCAGCGAGGGCCCGCGCCCGGAGAGTTACCGGTAAGTCGGAGCCGGAGGAAAAAAGAACGTTGCGAAAAGAAAGAAAAAAAGAAAAAAAACAAGCATGTCCACGCTCGCAGGGAGGACTACCACCTCGCCCGTAACATAACCGACCCGGAGAGGAGGCGGCGCTTCTACAACAACGTCAAGGCCGGGGCCGAGTCCGGCTGGGACTTTTCGGCCCGCTGGTTCGTCGGCCGCGGCGGCGAGTTCTCCTTCGACCTCGACAACATAAGCACCCAGGACATCGCGCCCGTCGACCTCAACGCCTTCGTCGAGCGCAACGCGAGGACCCTGGCCGTCTGGTTCAACGCCCTGAAGAACTACAAGGCGAGTTTTGACGATGTCCGATGCAGAGAATCACTGATCGACCCCCGTTCCATCGACTGGCTACCCGGGGCGGGCAGGGGGGGGGGGGGGGGTCACGAGCGCGCGATTGGAATATCAACGGCGCCCCTGAACGCGGGAGCGCCGCGGGTGTGCGGTACATCAGCTGCGATTTTTCTCCCGGGAAAGCTTCGGGGCGTTGGGGGATAAGATTGTAATGAATCGCCCGGCGCGTGTCCATGAGTCATCGGCGGAGGTATCTTGATTCGATGCGACCCGCGGCGGGAAATCAAAAAGAAATGGGGGTAATAGCTGCTGTCGGGCGGTCGGCGACGAAAGCGTTTGCTTTTCCCCCTCGTTCCCGTGACGCGCGGCGATCGACCGATTCTCGTCGCGGGCGCGGCAAACATCCGGGAGGGCACGAGCTTCTCCTCTCGCGGCGCGATCGTTCGAGTCCCCCGCTCTGCACGAGCACGCGGACTGTCACAGCGCGAGCGCGACTTTTCTCGCCCCGCTCCGAGGGGAAAAGGAGGGGGGGTGAACAGAACCCCGACGCGCCGGAGACGAGAAACGCGCTCGTGACCCGTCGCCCGCGTGGATACCATTTTTCCCGCCGCCCCTCCTCCTACAGAGGGATACCTGGCAGGCCGAGCCGAGTTGTACAGCCGGAGCGAGGAGAGAAGACGCGCGTTCGCGTATGGCTCGCGATCGAGGGGGAAAGCGTCAACAAGTCGCTAAGACGCACACAGGGGCGTGCTCCGGCGGCTATATCGACCGTCTCTTCCCGCGTGGACGTGTCGCCGTACATTCGTGTCTACGACGGAAGCGGGTGTAACGATGTCGTCGCTGATGGTCTTTTTTTTCCCTGTCCTTCCAACAGAAGGCAAAGTACTACAAGGGCATAGCGGAAAACCTGCGCGCGGCCATCGAGGCCGTCAACTGGAACTCGACCGAGGGCACGTGGTTCGACTACGACGTGAAGCACCAGAAGCACAGGACCTCGTTCTACCCGTCGAACTTGGCGCCGCTCTACACCATGAGTTACGAGCGGGACGCGGCCGCAGGTTACGGACAGAAGGCCATCGACTACCTCCACCGCAAGGGGATCGTCGATTTCGCCGGTGAGTACAAGCGTCTGGACTTTTCTGCTCTATCGTTCGCAGGGGGGGGGGGGGGGGCGCGCGCGGCGCGGGCCTTGCCGGCCGGCGGGGGGGGGGGGGGGGGGGGGGGTCGATCGTTACGCGCGGAGGATAGTTCTTTTTCATTGTTTTTTTTCACTTTCACACGCCAAGCACACTTTGTGGGAATGAGAGCTGCGTTAGAATGTCCATACCTACTCTGTGTAAAAACTCGTGCAGCAAAATCCCTATGCTCAGCATGGTAATATTCATAGCGGATAGTGAAATTCAACAAAAGGCTCGCGAAATCGCTATGCTGAGGATGGTAATTTTACTATGGGACATAAAAATTTCACTACAAGTTATGAAAAATACTATGCTCAGCATAGTAAAATGAATCACTATCCGATGGTAATCTTATTACAGCATTTTTTACAGTGCAGAGAGTAAACTATTTCAAGCTGAACGCGTTTATACTCTGCTGGTTTACCTCGCAACCGTTGATGATTTCATCAATTTTCGGAAGGCTTCGTCAGAATTCGATCAACGCAGCAGAATTTACTTGGTGGAATTTTTGCTCGATACAATTTGATATCAACGATGTGAAATTTTGATTGATAATCAAATCGGAATTTGATAAAACTTTCGTTCGAACGCTCTGAAGCTTGTTGCTAATAATAACTACCGAGAGAAATCCTTTTGTTTCGCTAGCACGAGTTTCTGTCGTGGAGACCTACAATTTAGGCGCTCTTCAAACTGGAAATAACGTAAATTATTCCTTCATTGTTCGACCATCGCGCGCACTCGCTCGGCGCTGCGTTAACCGCAAAATTATAAACGACACGATCGACCCGCGTACATCGCGATCCAATTTCACACCTGTACACGAATATACGGACGATCCGAACGAAACGGAAGAAACCCCCCCCCCCCCCCCCCCCCCCCCCCCCCCCCCCCCCCCCCCCCCCCCCCCCCCCCCCCCCCCCCAGCAGCAGAGTGTTGACACTGGTTCTCGCGAGTGCATGATTTATTCCGCGCGCGCGCATACATATATTCACACATGTATGGTGCGCTCTTCGAAGCTCGAGCACAGCTAATGCGCGCCGAACAATCCGCCCGCACTGAAAAATTAAACATTTGCACGGTCCTCGATGCACTGCGTATAATGCGCGAAAAGAAAAATCCCCCGTGTGTTTATCATACTCTTGAACCCTCTCGTCTCCTATACTCGTCGATTCACCATGGCAGCCTCCACCTCCCGGGTGCTCTGATAGAACCGTGATGCAAAATCGCAGCCGTTTCGTAAAATGGTCGGGCGAGCCTCTTCGGAAGATCGGGTCGAAGGGGGGATTACGTACAGCGACACCAAGCCCCGTCGCTCGGGAGCGTGTGTTATCTCAAGTTGGCGCGGCTACGTCCTCAAGTACAGACTCCGCGGCGGTGCCCCCCTGTTTTCGAGAGACGGGGGAGACTCGGGTGAGTTAATAAAGACAGCCGGGCGGGAGCGAGTGCACGCGGCGCGCGGATGTGCTCCGACGACGCTCCTCGTCCCGCCGCTGCTGCTGTCGTTCCTCGAGCGGTTTGTGGTCGGCGTCGTTTTTTCGGCGGCACCTGAGACGCGCACATTTTCCCTCGCGAAACGCGTGACTTGATGATGAGCAGAGGGGGAGAGAGAGCTGGCTGGAAGCGGCTTACCATTTTTTCGTTTTCCATCGGAAACGGGTATCGCGACTCTGGCTCGACTCTTCCGTTGCTCGCACGAGGGACGATTTCGATACTTTTCAGCGTTGAAAAATAAAAAGAACACACGCCGACGTTACGTATTCACGATTCGAACAGCAATGTACAATGCGCGAAAGGGGGACGCGGAGCTCGAAAACTCGGTGCCGCGAGATTCGAGTGAAACAATCACGCTCGTCGGAGAAGCTCTCCGCTCGCGGAAACCGCGAAAAGGACATGGAGGCAGGCACGGGGGGAGGGCATAAAATGTGCATCGCGAGCGCGGCTCGTCCGCGTTTTCTCGCGGTGCCGCGGTAAAAGCCAGGGGAGAAAGGTGAAGCGCGTGTTTCGCAGTAGCTCTGCCGTTGGGGACTATGCTCGGTCAGCTGGGCTCGTTCCGTAAGTGCGGTGATAATAATAACGCACGAGTACCGCATGGTACATTGCGAATGGCGCATTGCGCGGCGGGTTTGCCGATCCTTCGCGTGCCCTTTGTTATTTGTTTTTTTCTTTCTGAAGCTGTGAGAGCACTCTGTGGGTATAGTATATACAACGGCGGGCGCCTCTGTGTGGCCGATGCTTGATGCCCGGGCGAGGAAGGCAATTTGGAGCCGAAGCGAAACACATGCGTGGATTCATTATTATTTCCCGTGCAGCGTGGTCCGATGGAATTTTGGATGTTAATTTGTTGGGTGTGGGGTGTTGAAGAACCAAATGCTCGAACGAGAGTCGGAATCCGGGGATGATGAGCTTTTAAGGGGAATCGTGAGTTCGTACATCGCTTCGGTGCGAGAATCCTCGGGCCAGATAATGCTTTCGAAACACAAACTGCACGAGCGAAATTAGTTTCGGGCGCGCGTATGAATTTCGGATGCTCTCGTCCTGCCTCCCCCCCCCCCCCCCTCCTTGACCCCGTTCTTGCATCTTTATTCTCTTTTATTTTTTTCTTCCCTCAGACGACGAGCACTAAATCTTTTGCGTTGAAAAATTTTACGGGCGGCACAAGTATAGGCTGCACAGCTCGGTCTTCCAGCCACCGCAGACTGCCACGGACGGGAGTGCACCCGGCTCGAGTAGCCCCTGCGTAATGCTTACAGACTGGTACTCGGGGATAAGCCTTCATTACCCCAAATTAGCACTTGCATATACTTTTCAATCCTACTTTTCTTCCGATTCCCTCCACAGTGTCGATTCCCCTTTCACCGCGGCACAATATTTTACGGTCAATTATAGTGATAATGATGATAAAAAATGTCGAGTTGATAAATTCGTTCCGGAAAATGATATCCCTTCCCTCCCGCCCTAACGTTGCCGAGGACCGACTTTCGGTCATTAGCGCGGCGTTTCCACCCCTGAAAGCTCCCCATTCATCGTTCCATTACGCGCCCCGTACATCCCCCGCCGGCGGCGTACCGTTAATAGTACACGCGAACTAGTCCACGCGTCATAAAACAGCTCGCGTGAAATGTAATCGTAAAAGCCAACACCGTCAAAACCGACGCCTAAAATACTCCTGAAGACCCCCCCCCCCCCCCCCCCCCCCCCCCCCCCCCCGCCCACCCCCCCCCCCCCCCCCCGCCGCCGCCCGCCCGCCCCCCCCCGCGGCCCCCGCCCCCCCCGCCGCCAAACCGCGGCGACGAACTTTCGCCCGTGCGAGCTCAAACGCGACCGCGACGGGAGAAGCGTGCAATTGCACCGGGCTTTTCGCCGCTTTTGCTCGCTGTTCCTCCGATCGGCGATTCTCTCCGCCCAGGGGTCTCCGGGAGCGATGAATCGAAAAATTCAACGGACGACTCTGACGAGATTTTCGCGGCGTCTAAAGTTGCGCGATTCATCGAAGTTGTGTATATCTATATACCCGCGCGCTCTGACGAAAAGCTCATCGAGTGCCCCTTTTCTTCTCGCTCCGTCGTCTTTTTC
>JAPYYV010023306.1:0-15759 GCA_030522625.1 Copidosoma aretas
CGATTAATATTTTGCCAAAACAAAATAAAATTTATTAGTTAAAAAAAAAATATAAATTATAAGCAAACAAAAAAATTGTTTCTTATGTCAAAAAAAAATATCTTTTAAGAATAAATTTTTTTTTTGGTGAAAAAACAATTTAATAAATAAGGTAATTTCTTTGATTAAAAAAAAATATTTTTGATTAAAAAAAATTGGGCGCTCAGTGTATAGAGTAAATACATTGGCAGCATCAGTAGTAATTGCATAGCCTTCGGTTTTACGGACATGGGTTAAATTCCACGCAGAGTTTTTTTTCTTTTTCTCATTTTTCTATATTATTTTACTATTGTAGCTGACAAATCAAGCTTTGCGCGAGAAATAAACAATATGTAACGGCACTAAAACTCGGGATTTTATTTTTAGTCGCTTGTGCGACTCGACTCGGTCACGGTTTTTCGTAAACGTGCCGAGGCGTATGACGAACCAGAATGTGCAGTCGAATTGAACAATATTGCCATGTATAACAAATTAATTCCTTTAGTATTTTTTTTTTTTTTTTCATTTACCGAACTAAAAGATTTTACAAATCATTCGTTCGCTTGTATGCCACATAATGTAAATATCACACTTTTTCATCAAACGCTTGGTAACAGTAGTCCCTTCTGGGTGGTGTGAAAATCTGTTATTTTGTACAAAATAGTTATTACTGATTGATTTAGTGTGTGTATTTTTGAGTGGAATCCAGGGCTCTCAAAAGTGGCCACCGATTGAGCGCACGAAATTCAAACGGCTATATGGGCAAAACCGACAAAAATACAGTATCCTAAATCCCAAGCTTTTTAACCCAGTAACCTGGGGAACAGCGAGTTAATAATATTAAGTAAATAAATTGTTGTAAGAATAACAAGCCTGGGCTCTCAAAAGTGGCCACCGATTAAGCGCGCGGAATTCAAATGTAACCTAACAATGAATTGATTGTAAACATAAACTATACGCATAAAGGTAAACAATGGATGAATTAATTAATGTTCTGAAAGACGTATACTTAGTACATTATTTCTATTTTAAATGTTAATATCAATATTTCGATGATTGTGCGGGTACGACTTAGAAAATATACAATAGCCTTTAAGTAAGATTAATGAATTTAGTAAAATTCATAGACAGTCGATTGTACATTATAAAAACAATGACGTACTTATTTATTTATATATTACTGATCAAAGATTTTTTATTTCCAAATAAATGTACACGTCACCTGCGATTTTCTACTTTACCATCGGCACAACACTGCACAGAGGAGATTATCGATCGCACTGAATAAACTACGATCAAATGAGTTCGAGCACCATGAGTCTTTCAAATGTCCTGATGAAACTAATTAAAGGTTTGTATACGTGTCACTTAAATAGATTAAAGTACATTTGAACAAAATAATATGTTAAAAGATATGAATGATAAAATAATATGTTAAATATTTAAGCGAAACTGATGGTTGGTCGATTACTTGTTCACTGTTTGACGTGAAAAAAAAAATCCTTTTTAATGTAACGACTACTCCTCTAGGAATTCCAGGAATCCAGTGCGGAAGTGTACTTATATCTTACCGTACCAGGTCGTCAGAAAATCTAATTATTATCAAGAAATGCTACAAAATCATAGCTTTCAGTAAAAATGCACTCTTAAATCGCAAACTTATTATTCTGATAAAAAATTAAAAACTCACTGGGTATATTGTAAGCTATTGTTTATTATTATTGAAAATACTTATTTTGATGGCGATATGAAAAATGATTTATAAAAACAGTAATATGGTGTATTTTAATGGTTATAATTATTTCAATAAACATTATTATTTGCATTTCGAATAAGTATTGAACTCGCAATTTTGAAAATTTCACATGGGTTATTGATTTTTTGACTGTTTTCACTTGATCATATTATTACAAATTGCTGCTGAGTGTTTTTGAGCGTATAATTAATTAACAAAATCAGAAACAGTTATTCAATACATCGTGAGATACAGTAAGCCGCCAGTTTTTTGGCTTTCTCGAATTATCATACTTTAGGGAGCATTTTTTTGTAATTTATTGATTAGTGACAATGTAATCCAATATTGTTACAAAATACCTAACACACCAGCGACGTTGGTGATCTTATACTAGACATCACTCATTACATTCAAACAGGGATATTGCGCATAGTAAGTTTATAATCTACTAAAATGTACCTTCGTACACTACTTCTACATGATCTGCAGCAAACCATATATATTCAGATAAAATCTTCAATTATCATCAGTTAGATTACATGCGTTTTAATACATAATATAATAGCAATATAGTGATCGTATTGTGTAACAAATATCAGAGTGAGGAAATATTTTAGTTAGCTACTATTTATATACCAATAACGAAATTTGCATGCGAATACATAATAAAAAAAGTAATAATATGACGTTCTTTACAGAAATCAAAACGTTGCAGCTTCAAAATTTAATTATTCATGTGTCATAACTATTACATTTAAAATAATTAGAGTTAGTCGGTATAATTTTAATTGTCATACGATCAACGTTTCAAATGTGAAGCACAACTTTTTGTAAATTTTAATAATTATATCAAATCGATCACGAAACGATTTAAAAAATCATATTGTTTTGAAAAGAATAATGCATTTAACTATATTATAAACAAGCTACGAGGTATAACGATAGATATTATATACTTTCTAATACAATATCGCACCACATCAATATCAATAATTTTATCAAAATATAACAGCACTACATTACCGAATAATGGTCTTATTAAATATGTCCATACTTTTGAAAGATGTGTACTATTGTCTCAGAATTTGTGCAACTACCGTACTCGACCCTCAGCATGTTCGTTCTTATGATATTTGCCTTTCATACACTTATCAATCATTGCTTCTGTTGGCTCGAAGGAGCCCACGTCAAAATTCCTTATGCACTGTTTAGCACTTAATACTCCGTCGATCGTTTCCACGTGTAATGCATTCTTACTTTTTGTTTTATAATTTTTCATTACACTGAAATCACGCTCGTTATCAACACTCGAGTGTGGCACAGACAGGACCATTAGCGCAAAGAATGATATTATTTCAAAAATATATACCTCATCTTCAGTATAGTCACGAATATACCACCAGAACTCATCAATCTTCATATGATGTACGTGTACGCTTATGTCTATGGCTAATTCTGTAAGCAAATGATACTTAGCGGCAAGTTTATCATAATGCTCTTAATTTACTATAAAATCGTCAAAAAACCGGATTTGTCGATTAAAACCATCAGGGCATTCTTCGCGATATTGCACCGAAAGAGCGTTTAAAGGTGACAAGCACTCTACTGCATTATACAGCTCATTGTTGAAATTGTTGAATCTTTGCTTCATCTCCAAAGAAAGAGATAAAATAAAATTGATAGATAGGGTAAAAAAAATTTCCATCTCACCATGGTTCATAAGTGCTTCATGCCTCACACCGTCTCCCAACTGATAATCAATAAATGGTAAGTACTCTTTATTGTTAAAAAGATCAATTTTATCAGCAGGAGTATCATTAACATACTTTCGATTCATAATAGCAGAAACAATACTCTTATAGGTTTTTATGATAATCCTATTGGCTTCATGAAGTATTACGTCAGTCCTCTGGAAAAATAAATTTAAACTATTTAAATAGTTCAGTACATACTGTAACATGTAGAAGTATGTCAATATATCGGGCTTCTCCATAGCAATTACAACTTTGATAGTCACTTTATCCCCTTTCTCTGAAAGTTCTTTAGCCAACTCGTGCAAGGCTGGCCACCGCTCGATGTTTCGTTCGAAGCACTCTTGCAATGAGAGCCAACGCGTCGGTATGTATCTCTTTATCTTATGTGTTGGAAGATTTAAACGTAATTGTACATTTTCAAAGTCCTGTAATCTATTTGGCGACTGGACCATTTAATAGGCATTATTAATCAGGTTCAACACGTCGTCTGGTAGTTCTGTTAGAGCGTGCTTGAAACAAAGGTCTGTGGCATGAGATGGGCACTTCACACTTTTTATGCCTGGAATCAATTCCTCCAATCGAGCTTTTACACCGGTCACATGCCCGTGCATCGTATTACACCCATCTGCTGAAAAAGCTAGCATGTTCTCAATCGGAACTTTAAAATTCCGAAATGATTCTTGTATGCACTCAACTAATCGTGAAGAGTCCACCTTAGCCTTGCACCTCCGAACAAAAATAGGATACAGATCCCATAGAACGGACTTTATACTTTTGGTTTTGGCATCTGCATAACGAATTCGTATAGCTAAACATTTTTTTTTCGAGTAATCCGAGCTCTCATCGATGGATACGCAAAAGTACATTTCACGCAATATCTCCGCTATTTCTTCTTTAGCTTTTTCGCCTATTACCTTTATGATCATGTCTCTAGCTCTTGTAGCACTCATACGCATTTCTGAGAAAACGGAGTCTTATCAATATTTTACAAACCTTTCAGTATTCTTGGAGAAGCCTGAAAAGGTATATTATTATCATCAATCACTGCTGCATATTTCAAATCTGCAACAATTTGTTCCCTTCGCACAGCAAGTGGTACCCTGAAATCATCAGCACAAAACGCTGGTTTCTTTCCGATTTTTTTTTCTAATTTTTTTAAATGCCTCGTTGACGTTGCGTGCTTTTTTATATTGTAAAATTTGCCTGCTAAACTTTTACTACAAACGTTGCACCACCACCTTTTACGATCTTTCGTTTTCCATTCAAGCCAACCGGTAAACGCTGGAACGGACAACCACTCTAATTTACCTTGACGTTCTTTTGTTGGCTTTTCCATTTTCCCCTCATCAACTTCCCGTATTTCCTGTAACTACATGTATTTCTGTATTCATCAGTGACATTATTAACAGTAAACATTTCATTGATACAATTACCTACTTATGTTCTGTTGATTCACATTGTTGGTAAAAACAAAAAAGGTTATTTATACGCTCCGTCACCTCGAAACACGTTAAAACGAAGGAATCATTTTTTCTTATTGCGATAAGTAATGTATGTTGAGTAATGATTTGGAAGCCCTAAACAATTTTATTTTTTCATTATAATACTTTTTTCCGTATTAAATTAAGAAAATACATAATAATTTACGTTTCTTAGTGCAAACACAATTTCTTTATGTATTTAAAATAGCATATAGAATGAAAACATTACGGTGATATAGGAGTGGCAGATCGTAAGACAGTTCCTAATCCCCTCGGCGGAACCACGATTTCATCCCCTGCTGTCTTGTGACAACCGTCACACATTTCGCCTCAGGTAAGTACTTACTTCCATGTTATGAAAATTCTATTCTAATCTATTTCTTTCTGTAAGGTAGGTATACAATTTTTATTGTGTGAAATTAAATAGAGTAATATAATGATAATGCTTACGGGTTTTAACGTATAATCCAATATTTTTTGTTGTTTTGAATTTGTAGTCTCTTCTTTCGAGTCAAAAAGTGCTTTATAAATAATTTTGTGATGAACTTCTAAATGCTTTTTCAAACCACAAGTGTTGTCATTCTTCATGGGCACTTCTCTCCTAATATTATCTTCTTCACATTTAACACACACCGATTTTCACATTGTCTTTACATTCGTATCTGAAGTGCTCTTTGTAATGCAACTTTCCCTCCTCAGAAGACAGTGCAGTCTTTTTTTTTCAATGAGGTTTGATTATCATCAGTATCATGAGAACGCTTCATATTGAAAAATAACAAAAGAACTTAGACACGATGATCGACTGGCTGGTCGACGACTGTACGAACGACTATATGACGCATCCATACAGAACGTTGAACACGCTAAATATGTGACACCAACCATAAACAAAGTGTATATTCATTATTTGTATATCCCTTATATTAATTGAGAGCGCGAGTTTTTATCGTTTGCTTTTGACGAGTATCGAAGTCTCGCGAATTCTCGAATATTGTATCGAATATCGCATTTTTAACAATACGATATTATCGAGAAAATATCGAATCAATACCTATACGATATTCTAATTTTTTCAGTATTGCGATATCAAGACGATATTTTACCAAAATATCGTATCGTATCGGTATCGTGCAGCCCTAGTACAGTAAGTATTCGCATCGGCTTGCTCATAAGAAAGGATTTTGCTATCCTCCACGTGTTTGCCACCCTAGCCTTTTGCTTGGGAGGAATTTTCCACGCAAAGTATGCCAAAATACTTTTTTAATAAGCAGTGGATGAGATTTGTTTCTGAGAGGTGACGTTGAACTTCCACTTTTCAAATTAAGGGAAAACGTATTTCAACCGCATTTCTTGACGAAACCATTTTTGTTACAGGGGAGAATAATATATCGCCATGCATACGTGGTATGGCACCCTTGGGTTCGTCTCTGACGTTAAAACCCGTACGTGTGGAAGTTCTATCCACCCACGCCCCTTCTAGGACAAATGTATTATTCTTACCAGGGGCTGAAAGGATTCCGTAGAAGACGGATCACTTGCACCCACGCGCCGCACTTTCAGTCCTCCAATTCATTTTGCACCCTCGGGCGGAAATAAATTTTGAGCTCTTTGCCTAAGGCGTGAAATTGTTATTTTATAAAATAACAGCATATCGCTGGATCAAACATTGATTAATTTTACGCTCATTTAATGGATCTTTTGAGCAAAATTTTCATTGTTGTGCGCAGAAGACTTTGCAATATCGCATTTTTTCAGAGAGATACACGGGATCATACAAGATTAAAAATTTGAGGCATAATTTTTCCGTAACAAACTACAATACCACATTATTTTATTTTATATATATATATATATATATATATATATATATATGTCGTTGTACAATGAAGATAAATAACATGTGTCGAGCAGACAGCGAACAATACTGAATCATTTAACGTACGGGCATCTTATGATTTGGTTCATACTTGCAAAATTTTATTTTTTTATATTCCTGACAAGTTTTTTCATACATACAGGGTCCATACAGATGCGTTTATACATCGGCGTTCGTCTTCGGGATCGTCAGTATAACTATGGAGGGAAAACGATACATTTTGCAAAAAAGTCACTTTAATAGACTCGATTGACGATGCTCTAAAAATTCTGAATGAGGCATCGTTCTACAACGCACATTTTGACATGATTGTGGAAAAGAAATATCTCATACTGTTTATTGCTTAAACATGAATACAGAAAATTATACGAGACGAATTTATGGGATGAAGATCTTGACAATCAAGTATCAACAGAACAGCAGTATAGTATCGTATATATTCAGAAAAAAATCGGTCATCAAACAATACTTACGCTAGCAAGACTGCCGCCTACACTACTTAGCAAACTGGTTAATATGATTATTACCGTAAATAACATCGTAAAAGACAAATTGCGAACTCAATATGAACTACTATTAATGGCAGGATATATCCACGAATAAGCCCACGAACTTTAAAAATATAAACTCTGATTGATACTGCTCCTTCAAGCGTCAATTACAACTTACAACAGTAAACAAGTTTCGAACACCTGTTGATGATTATGTTTGGGTATTTTACGTAGTGCAAACTGCACTTGTTGAAATTCCTTATGCATATAACCATACTTGTGATTTTGTTCGACCCTTCTGTTGGCAGTATGGGGAGGAACCTTAGGGTATTCTACAGTATCTCGATGCGCATTAACTTAACTTTGTGGATCGAGTCGCCTAGCTGCCTCTCTCATCGCTCAACGATTAAGTTTCGTACCTCCATTTAGTGCAGTAAACTATCGCGTTATTTGGTACGCTCTTATTTAATTAATAACAATACAAGTTACTGTTTCTGATGATTAATAACAAACGCTTCAGTTGCTGCCAACAGTACGGTATGTCTGATTATTGTGTATATATCATTTATGACAAAAATAGTCTGAAAGACATCCCGACAAGAAATGAAGGCTAAGACCAGGCCCTGGCCAGGGGAGCCTTACATCGGTGCCACGGCCTGGCCAGGCTTTAATGTGAGTTTACCACACGGTGTAACGATTTTCACCCCAGGCTACGATCATGCCCTGCCAAGGGTGTACATATATGTATACCTATATCAACATATCTTTTTTTTTTATATTAATATCAACATATCTACTGTTCATGTTGTATATGTTACATGAATATGTCATTATATCTAATGTACAGTACTACAGTATACTCCTATTGTAGGCTTTCTGAATTTCGGATCGAAAATATTGGGTACGTTTTTTTTGGTGGTTGGTCGGTCGCTACCTGACCCCCTAACTAAAAGAATAGTACTTGATATGTTGAAAAAAAAATATTTTTATAATTTCGATTTATTACGAAGGTCTATACAGTCGTTATTCCAAAAAGTCACTTAGAACAGAGACTTTTTTATTTTTCGTTCGATCTTCATTTTTCAAAGCTTATTTTGTTCCTTGAACGATTCCCTACAACTTTACAGATTAAAATTTGTGTAATATAACGTGTGCAAAAAGCTAGCCCTATTCATTTAGAGATCAACAATTAGGGCGAGCTTTTTGCACTCGTTATATTTTGAAATTTTTAATCTGTAAAGTTGTAGGGAATTGTTCAAGGAACAAAATAAGCTTTGAAAAATTGAAATCGAACGAAAAATATAAAAGTCCCTATGTTTTAAGTGACTTTTTGGATTAACGACTGTATAGACCTTTGTAATATTGCAAAATTTAAAAAATACTAATTTTTGTAAACTCATCAAGTACAATTCTTTTGTAATATATAATTTTTTTGGTTATTAAATCTCATAAGGCAACTTAATTAATTATGACGAAATAAGATCTTTTATAACATATGAGACTCCTTAAGAGATGCCTCATCGCGATTTTGTTCCCCATTCAAACAACATGGGAAAAAAGGGCTTTTCATTCCGAATTTTATTGTGCTCTCCCGAAGTAGCGGGTTATACATCTGAATGCATATTCTTGTAGAAAACTGAATCATTCGAGATCAAAGTTTAACATCACATAGTATATAACCTTGAATAACTCTTGAACGAGTCAAGTTAGCGAAAAACCGTATCTGACATTTTTTTGAAGATCGGTCAATTTTCTACAAGAATATGGCTTCAGATGGACAACCCGCTACTTCGTGAAAGCGCAATAAAATTTTTTGTATGTTACTTCTTAATTGTGAAAAAAGGTTATTATTATTTTCAAACTGTAAATGGATAAAATTAATTGATTAGTTTTCAGATGCTTTATTAAAAATTATTTTTTAAGATTAGTAGTAATGGTGGTATCATTCTTCATTCATGACTCATCACACAATACAATTTTATTCGCGGGTTGTGAACATTGTTAATGCAATAAGTATGCGGTGTTGTCTATAATTATTTACAATGAATGTAAAGAAATATAGTACAAAACTAATTCCAGAAACTAGTAATCAAATTATTAGTCGTAAGAATCAATTTTATTGTAATCTCACGAAAGACTAAGATCCATTACATATTTTGAAACTTACATTGCAGAATTTAGGGGTCTGATTAATACTAGCAACAGTTGCTACTCCAATGCAATTATTCAAAGTTTATTTTGGACACCTACATTTAGAAATCGTATACTGAGCTACGAATTTCATCACTGTGAAGAAAACATACTCATAGAACTGCAGAAACAGTTTACTGATATGCTGGTATGTAGATTAACTGTGATTGTTATCAAATCGTCATTTTCCGCAACAATTTTTCAATAGATCTTTTTTTAATCTCAATTCTACATAACGATCAATGTACCATTTGTGAGTTAGCGAACGTACCGTGAAATTTGTAACATAATATACATACAAAGTTTCGTCATCTGCACTAGAGGTCTTACATTACTTTCAATGTTTCTTTACTTAATTGTTGTTATCTTTGTTAACGTACTCTACAAGTTATTTTAAAAATGTAAGACGACATTCGACTTTACCGCCCAAAGAATTAAAAATAATAATATATTTCAATTCAGTACATGACTTTCCACTTTATGTGGCATGGAGATATTATACTATACGAACGAAGGAGTAATAATACTTACCTAACAGTTTTTACCTGGCCTTCATTTTTTTTTTAATATTCTTCGACGTCTTTCCTTAAGTATTAAAAAAAACTTCAATTATAAGCTAAGATCGCCACGGAAATCACTAATTAACATTACATCAATAAACACTAAAACATATTTTTTACGTCGCCAAATAATTTCATCGCGTGTTATTGTTCGTTACTTCGAAATTTATAGGGTCATATTTGTATTAAATAATATATATTTTCAAATACATGCAAACTCTTATGCATATGCGAAGTGAAATAATGATGACACAATGTGCCTAAGCCAGTTGAAGTGGTTTATGTGTGACTCCCTAGTCACAGTTGAAACTACGAAGTAAACTATTTCTTAAGTTTCCCGCATTCATGAAAATTAATTGAATATTCTCTTTCACAGTTCTTAAAACATTCACTTTTTCATATAATAATATTCCGTACGAAAATGTCTTACTTTGATCTGACCAACGTTTGATTAAATTTTATATGTCAACATATGGTGCTCCTCTTTGCTTTTAACATGGCCGATGATAACGTCCGTTCATATTTTTACAAATATCTTATGATAAAAGTGAGCGACTGGTCGTTTACGTCATTCAATTTGCCAATTACTTTTGGATAACCCAAGATTTCTCGAGTAATTTTTTTGTTAATATCAGGCTTAAAAAAGTTTTTAAAATTTTAAGTCCACAAACAACTGCTCTCTACAAGATCAGTAAATGATAATCTTCAACAAGCTTATCTCGTGTTGTACATAGTCTATTAATTTAGGTACGATTTAAACGGAAGGTGCGTTGTGGATCAATAAACAATTTCTCTACATTTCTTAATTACAACTTTATAAAAAATACATCCTTCATTAATTTTTAGTATCTACATTGAACGTATTCTGGTGCTTTTGTGTATATGTACTTGGTACGTTGTAAAACCTTGTATCCTCAAGTGCAGTTTTCCGTTCTTCCAGTTACATCAGCAACCTGTGATTACAACTTCATTTACAATGAGTATCGGCTGGAATAGCACGCGACAGGAGGATGCGCAAGAGTTTTATGTTACAGTTTTAAGTAAGCTGTATGATTTTTTTATTGAGAAGAATTTAGCTAATACCATTCAAATACTTTACGAAGGTAATAATTTTTGTTTACATTATTTTTTGGTTTTGGATATAAGAAAATCTGGAAAATATCAAAAACTTTTACGAAATACCCTAATACATTTCTGTACCTTTTAATTTCAATTAATCAGAACTGATGATACATTTTTTCTTAACTATACTAACCGGCTGCGCCCAATGCGCGTTCACGCAACAGAGAACCCTCCCCCCGCACCATCATGAAATATATATATTTTTATCAGAGCGCGCGGTAGCTCGGTCCGCTAGGTCATGGGACTCGTGGGTCGGCAGCCGCGGTTCGAGTCCCAGCCAGTGCGAATTTTTCGAGCAAGCACCTCTGTGAATTTTCACATGTGCTTGTATTCCCCACAATGCTCCTCGGAAAGGAGTTATTATTTTTAGAAAATGTACCTGACGGCCCAAAAAAATTTATTCAGTATTCTTCCTTGTACTTTTTCTACAAATTGGTTTGATAATAACATTCAGGACGTATTATTTTCGGAAAGTTTAATCATTTTTGTAAAACTTGTCCATTTTTGCTACGTGTTGTTCAGAGATTGTAATACACGTGAATGAAAACGACATAGACACTTATCAATCAAAATTTACGGCTGCGTGAAAACAGCAATTGAAATCAACAACAATTTAATTCAGAAAATATACTAAAATCAGTGATTTATGGTGAAGGTAACACATGTCCGACACAATTTACTCTTATCCTTAATAAACAATATCTCTCAATACAGTTCCTTTTAGTGCGGAACGTCGTACGACTATTGTAACAGTTCTATTTCGCTAATACATTGAAGAAATATTA
Organism: Copidosoma aretas; assembly: GCA_030522625.1. NCBI lineage: Eukaryota > Metazoa > Arthropoda > Insecta > Hymenoptera > Encyrtidae > Copidosoma > Copidosoma aretas. The sequence continues at coordinate 12,013 of JAPYYV010023306.1, forward strand.
TGTACACTTTTCTAAGTAATTTTCCAGAATTTTTTTATTTCAAAACTAATCAACATATAATAAGCTACAGGATAAACTGTTGTGGGCTACTATTCGTAGGTCAGTTACGATGTTCCACGACATGCCTATCATGCAGGAGTCAATCACATAAAAATGAAGTGTTTATGGACATCTCGTTGCCTTTGCTACACAAAAACGGAAAGTCTTTCGTCAATTTGGTACGTAAAAAGTTATTACTGTGCGTCTACTAAGTCTCGTTATCATGATACGTTAAACACCGAGTTAGTTACAGAAGTCGAGTATTAGTTAGTTACAGAAGTCGACCTCAGACGAATTTTACTCAAACCCAAGAGACCAGTTACTGATATTATCATACATTAGGCATATACATTATCTTATGTAATTATATGACATCTGCTCATACAGTTAAAAAAAGATACTATGTTTGCAATTTATTACTTCAAAATAAACGATTTTACTCTAAGTCACTAAAATTATAGTTATGGTTAATTTTTTTACAGAATGAAGCGCTGACAGACTTCTTTCAACCTGAAGTAATAGAGCAGTATACTTGCAATCAATGCAATACAAAAGTTTATGCTCTTAAAGAAACTCAGTTGTCGCAAGAACCCGATATATTAACTATCCACCTAAAAAGATTTCAGTATGATGTATATACAAAACAAAGGATAAAATTGCAAAATAGGTTGGGTGTATTCCAAAATATTAATATCAAACTTTCTCTGGTTTTCATAGCTTCCATGAAAGTTTAAAAAAAATACGATTCATAAAAATTTTTTTGGCAGTCAAATACGAGTCTTGACACTACGTAAGCAACTAGTACATTGCGAGGGCTAAGTCCCATGGTGCGTAATAGAGCTCTGCAATCGACTCTGTGTAATAGAAAGAACGATAATGTTTGCCGTATTTCCTTAAAAATTATACAAATAACAAAGTATTTGGTGCATGTCCGTAAGAGGACATGAGAAAATTTTACTTGTAAACGATAAATTATATCCTTTCATTTGAACCAATGGTTTGTTGAACCGCTGATCAGCATACACTGAGAAAAAAACAACGTTAAGTTTACGCGAGGAGCACGGTAGATTCTACTTTGTTCCAAAGTAAGAAGTGGCGCCGTCGCTGTAACTGACCGACCCAAGTAGATCTGACCGAACCTATAAAGTTGGAAATACTGCATTGACTGCATAGTATGTGCAAATGTACATCGTATACCGAAGTATCAAAGTAGATACTACCGGGGTCCCCAAGTAACAGCAATGGCGCCACCAGTTACTTTGGAATAAAGTAGAATCTACCGTGGCCCTCGCGTAAACTTAACGTTGTTTTTTTCTCAGTGTAGGATAGTGGAATTATAATCGTCCTCCGTCATGTTTACAAGATGTAGGTTTTATTATCGATAACTTGAAGACCTAGTGAATGGAGACACATATGTACTCAAAAGAGCGACGTTTCGCTGGCTATGGGTTTGCCATAAAGCCTGATGAGGCTGGCAAACGCATAGCCAGCGAAACTTCGCTTTTTTAAGTAAATCAGTGTCTCCATTCGTTTGGTCCTCAAGTGATCGTTTATAAAACCTACACCTAGCTACGCAGCATACTAATTACAATGTTCTGGTTGCTTCAATTGTAAAAGCGTTTTTCCATATATTAAAAAATCTCTGAACCGACAATTAATCGAGAACTTGTTCAATTATGAAGACCGTACTATGAAATACTATAGAATACTACACAAATTATACAATTTTCGTATTCCAGACTTTCATTCCCGATTATTCTTAACTTGCATGAGCTCACAGGATGTACAGCAAGAAATCAATGTAGCAATGACAGCAAAGAGAAAGGTAAATAAAAAATTTACGTGATGACCGTAATTCTGTAGATTCATAAACGCATTCTGTAGAGTTACACTTTTTTCAAAAGACTAAATTATGGCTCTAGAAAGTATAAATCTAGCTGTTTATACTTGGAAAACATTATAATGCAGGATTTCGAAAGACTGAATGACATGATTAATTATTGAATAATTCATGTTTATGACTCCAATAACAGCGGGCACGACGAATTTCAATAAATAATGACACCAATGGCTATTGCTGTTAAATAATACACTTTATTCCCCTCACGACGTTTCTCTCCTCTTTGGGAAAGAGCCTTTTCAGGTCTAATAAGTTACTCTGTTTGGATAACCAAACACGTCTATACCCAACAAGGGCACTACGTCAGATTCTGTATTGAAATGATTAATTATTTTCAAAATAATCTATTTCATTTATATATTGCAAATGAGATCAACCCAAACTTCGACTTGTGAGAGGATGAGATTGCGGTAGCATCTATTCATTATACATATAAGAAAACGTGATTATGTCTTTTTAAAGAAATAAATTTCTTATGTATTACTTTACCAAAGCTATTTATCAAGTTTCCTCCTGTAGAATTAAAATTTAATTTGAGTCAAAATTTAGTCCTTGGGTTAACGGTATACATAATACTCGCGAACCCTTTACTAAAAAAATTCATGATGCGTATTAATCATATATCATAAACATTGTAGGTTCTTACGAACTGTTTTCTATTATTGTTCACGAGGGCAATGCTCATACAGGTCATTACTACGCTTGCATCCAAAATCTGGAAGCAAAATCATGGCTGTGCTTCAATGACTCATTGGTTACTATGGTAATATTTTACTTGCACATATACATAAAATTATACAAGTGTACTACGATTGACGGAATGGTTTAATGAGTAATCGGTACAAGATTTTATTTGTTAATATGAATACGTGAGTTCGACCAATTAAAAAAATTATTTTGGATAAGCCCTACATCCGATTTAGGATTTCTGTCTAGAAACAATTCGGGCGCTCTACAACTCGCAAATTCAAAAATGGAAGCATCTATGTTTATTAATTAAATGGTAAAACGAGTATATCAGTTATAAATCATCAAATGTGAAGTGTAAAATAATTCTACACCCATAAGAAAAAGTTAATCATGTATAAAAAAAAAATTTATGTTGAATCAACACTTATAGTCCGATCTTATCTTTAATGTACTGTACTTAACAGTTACACATAACATCCACGTCATTTAAGTTGAGACTAAATTTTTTTAATAACACAATTAACCGAAGTTATTCGCATTTGACATTTGGCTTTTTATTTGATCCGTTACTGATCGCTTTCCGCGTTACTCGATCATACACAAGTGTAATACTTGACATTTTATCTTAAAAAAAAAATCACGTAAAACAGTGTTATTTTGACGTTCGTTTTTTTTTTTTTTTTTACTTCAATACAACTATCTCAAAGGCCGCTACCAGTTTCAGATGTAAAGTTCCCTCTAGACAAAAAACATTTTGGTTATTACCAAAAACTAAGTGTTATAAAAATTGCAAACGCCTCCAGAACTGTATTATTACTTATTATGAATTCAGAAAAACTTACCTCATTAAATTAATTTTGTTCAATAATTCACTTCTATATTGTCACATGACTGTTTGTAAACTACTTGTTTAATGAATACATAAGCCCGTCTGTGTGAGCAAATTTGTATAAAAGTGAAAACTCGTGTTAAGCGGTATGGATTATTTTTCAAAAAAAAGTTTACTTTTCAGATATAGTACTTTAAGGGCATGCATATGCTCTACGGTACCGACTTACCTCGATTGCAGCTTCCCAAATTACGTCGCGAAAACTGATTTAAACGATTTTTCTGTTTGG
>JAPYYV010023311.1:0-13078 GCA_030522625.1 Copidosoma aretas
TATACACTGTACAACACCACAAAGACCGGTACGTTTTGTTGTTCTTACATAATGCGAGTGAACTTCCTGACAAGAAAACGCGCCCAAGTGAATCAAGAGTTGATGCCTTTACTTGACGAAAACGCTAATCACCATAACTGTAGTCAATAAACAGAGAGTATAAAATATCACCAGCTATAACCTCAATCTGTCAAACTTAGTGTGAAGTGAAGGCTCTCGTTTGCTTGTACGAATTTAGGTACCTGGACAATTCTGCACCTGAACGCGTATTATATACCAGATTTTTCATTTGCATTATAAATCTTATTAAATGTTATGAAATGCACCAATACCATGACTTATTAAATATTTCGATTGTTAATCAAGTCGATGCGAGACAGCGAAAAGAATTTCAATATTCCTCCATCTCTTCAAATCATTCAGAGTTAATTTAATTTCCGAAGCTCCTGAATAATTTATTGACATCATTTATTCATTTGCTAATTCAATCAGCGTGTGGCGACAAAAATATGAGATTTTCACACTTTGTTCTACCTATGTAATGTGTAAGAAGCGAATTTGAATTAAAATTTATATAATCATCTCATTTTTGGAGAAGGAACGCAAGTTATTTTTATACATATATTTTTAGTGTCACACGAATAAGAACAGTTGTAGGTCTCGAAAGAAAAATACGTCTTTTTCTTCCTTTTTGTGTAACGAATGGTTATCTTCATTAATCAAAATCGTAACTCCAAAACAGCGCATAAAATAGACCAGTCAAGTTGTTATTATTACTGTCATATTTACAGGTACTAATTATAAGTTAACTAGAGTAAAATAATACATAATAACATGCCAACACATAGAGCAATAACGACTTGTCCAAGTAAAGTTGTACTTAACTGATTTCAGAGTGGAGAGTGTGCAACATTACCCCCAGGTAAAAACCGTATTTTCTGCTGATTAGGAAAGTATTACAGTATCTTCTGCGGCGAAACAGTCGAGTTTTTTGAGCTCAGGACGAAAAAAGAGAGGCAAACATTTTCGGAAGGAATGTTATCATTAGGAATTAATTAAACTTTAACGTCACTTAAAAAAAAATATGCTTTGAAAAATCCGTTAAACATTCAAGGGTTGGCAGTAAACCATGGCGTAAGGGCGGCAAAAAGTTCGCGGTCCATTTCCGAGTTTTTCGGTGTATTTTGCACACTAAGTAGCAAGCTATCCAAGTTCTTTGAAAAATAATTTGTTACGACATGAAAAAAAACTGTATTTGATAAACTTATTCATATGGTTTTATTTTATTATAGCTATTTACAATCAAAACAACGAAATACAAATTACTTACACACACTCAATCACACTGTCTCGTAGATATGGAAATGTGCACTCCTTTTAATATTTATTCAAACTAGATTTTTGTGCCTTTTATTTTATAAAAAATAAATTTCCATAAAATTTATTTCGAACTATCAAATAATTGAGGCTTTTACCTTATTATTAACATTTAGGTTATCACGCGCTAAAAAATTGAATGAATTGTAGCCAAATAGTTGTGATAATTAAAAAATGTTGTAAATATTCATACAATACTACAACAAATTACACTTTAAACACATCATGTTCGGTGAGAAAGGGAGAGGAAGTATATTTAAATGAAAAAAGAGAGGGAAAACAGGGAGAAAATCGGAGAGAAGATGCGTATTCAGCGTATTGCTTTTGCAACGAGTGGCAGACCTCCTAGAAAGCCAAGCCAAGAGAGTGTGCGCTCGCATACTTATATGCTTGCACTTCTTCTCTCTTTCTTGGTTCTTTACGTCTTCGATGTCGCCGCGGGTCAGGAGATTATATTCGCGCTGCCTTTCTCGTTCTTTCGCCTCCCCCGTCAACCATATAGCTGCTGCTTCTTCCACTTACACACACAAACATTATGCATGTAAACTCACATGTGGACACACATGTTCAGCTTCTTTTCTCCTTTTTCTCCTTGGCCTTCTCTGATCATTCGCCTGCTCGGAGAGCCTGGTGCGACAATAAATAATACGCTGGGACAATTTTATTCGGAATTTCCTAAATGCTTTTCTCCTGCTGCAAGATACTGCGTGCATCTTTATATTTCTTTCCACCAAGTAAAAAGAAAGGAAGAAGCAGTGGGCCAACAAGAAGAAAAGGAATACCAGAGAAAAAGCGAAGGAAGGGAACCTGTTTGCTTGAGCGCACTTGGACAAGGAGCATTTTGCCGATGATAAAAATGTTTCTTTAATGTTCTGATGCTTCTTTCTTCCCCTCTCTTTACTCCCTTGCACTTCACTCTTCTTTTGCAGTTGTTTACCTCCACCCCCCGGCTTGCTCACTCGTTCGTTTTGCAACGTTCGTTCTTTTTCATTACTCGAGAATTTTCGGCTCTCAGAGAAAAAGCCACGGACGCACGGTTCTTATTAAGGCACTTAATTATGATACAGTGTAGCGCGATGACGTACGCATACGCGAAGAAGTTCATGTGTAAGTATTGCATATGCTTGAAGGAAGAGAAGTGCCCCTCTGGGATATAAGCAAAAAGACGAAGGAAGAGTAGCGAGCTGAATTATTCCTCCCCTGTTTGCTTGTTGTTTCTTCCCTTCTATAATCGTATTCTTTAAGTTTTTGGCGCTCCATAAGCATCAGGCATACGCTCGATGGTGTAACGATGCTGCGAGACATACATGATGGGTACGCCTGATATCTTGCGAATACGGCGTTTTAGATCCTTATCGTTTGTCGCCACGATGTAACACTTGTGCTGGAATTAATTATATACTTATGTTAAATAGTTTTGGTCACACCCGAAAGAACGCTAAATCACTTGTCCACATTTCTTTTCAACAAGAAGCTGCAATTTATTCTTCAATTTTTGCAATTGAATTCTTGTGAACTTATTATCGAATTAAGGGCACGATTATTATTGTTGCATGCGAGTTGTTTTATTTGAGGAATGCAAAATATCCGACATGAGATTATGATGAGTTTAATTTGATACAACGAAACACGAACCAACACATATTTTTCACTACAATTCATTGAATCCTTTCAATACATGTTAAAATAAAAAAAATTGTTCAGTTCTGAAAGTAAATTTTGAATACAATGCTTACCTGAGTTACCCTGTTGATTATGCAATCGTCAGCATATGTACCTTTGTGCATGCAGGGTATTCTTTCAAACCTTGGATCTTTGACAACTTTTAGAGCTATTTTGTATTTTTTCCCCAGTTTCTCAATTTCTCCCATGACACAGTCTGTGATGTAAGGTATGCAATGTGCATAGAGGCACTGCCTCATATTTTCTACAATATCTAGTTTGTTTTTTATTGAAAAGTTGACAAAGTTAGTATCTACAATAATGTGATACGGTGGACCTAACTGTTCATTATACTGAAAGAAGAGAGCTGAAGATTGTTGTGGTCTGAAACGTAAATGTAAAGGTTATAATTTCATCCATAAGAATTTACAGTGGTAGATAATTTTGCACAACTTACACTTCTTTGATTTTCAACGCATGTGGATCTTCAGGCTTGGGCTTTTTTGGGGGTGCACGTTTATCTTCTTTGCTAAAATAAATATTGCGAAGATACATTACTTATTTCTGAATACTTTGCACAAATACTTAGGAAAATGTGTTAAAGTAAAGTTACAAAGTAAAGTTGCAACAAAGGTACAACTACTTACATTCTTGGATCACTTGGACTGATCATCTTTTTCATCTGTGCAAACCTCTGCATCACTGCTTTTCGAGTTTTTTTGTCTTTACCCTATAAATTACATATTATGAACAGTTAAAATTATTGCTTGGTTGAGTCAGAGAATATAGAACATATCTTCCTCTTTAAAGATGAAGATATTGTTCTATATTCTCTGATTGAGTAAACACATGATTGTATAACCTCACTTTCACCTATTATTTGAACACTGTTGAACACTTACCATTTTCGTTTTTCGTATTTCTATCTTGTAAATAATAAATATTATAAAACACTATATTTTTTACACATATAACAATTATTAATATTGCTGCTTGTTATTTAACTTTGACTTTGATACAAGCTGCAACTGCACTAGTGCTGCTCTGCTGCTAAGTACAGTAAGTACTCATGCTGTCTCCCTGTCTGCCTGTCTGCTGCTGCATGATGCCGATAAAAACGTGGTCGTTGTATTGTGGGCGTCGTATGTTAAATGCAAGTGTACTTCCCATTTTTCTCCGCGAGTTTTCGATCAATCAATGAAAACTTGCGCTTGATGTACTCATTGAAATGTAAAGAATCGTCGTCAACTCTTTATTTTTCGATAAAATAGCTAGTCATTTAATAAATAGTGCTATATAGCTATAAAATCAAATCGTCCACACCGATAAGGTAGAAAACTTCAACTATCTCCGGACTGCCCTTAAGTACATATATGAAAAATTTCGTTAAAAAATTGGTGTTTTGGCGTTTTGGAGGTCTAAAAATTAATTTAATTTTTTTATATTTGAAATGTCTTTGGTAATCACTTTTTTCGTTGGAAGTCAAAAGTTCACCATATTTTTCATGCATTTCAAACCTCTTTGGATAGCATTATTAAAAGTTGTATCAGGCAGTTGTATGCTTCGCGTGAGATGTTTAATAATATATGATAGTTAATTTTAAAAATTTGCATGTTGTAGCATTGATTGTTTACTTTGATCAGTTTTATGTAAAACGCACGAAAACAGCACTTGCGCCTTTAAAACAATAGTTCTGGTATTTCGTAACAAAATTTTTCATCAGTTACTGTCATAATTATCAACAAAGCAACTTAAAAACAACGCAATTTACTTCAATTACAAAATCATGTCAATACTTACGCTTATACTTAATATAAGATTTCGGCTCAAAAAATATTAATTAGGCTGCGATTATAATAAGTATATGGAGTGGAAAATTCCGCAGAAGTTTGGAAAATAGGCGCCCAGTACATGGCTCACCTGAAAATATCCACATGTTTTCCACTTAAAATCCACTTGGATTTTAGGTGGAAATTATGTGGATATTTTCAGGTGTGGGTACTCTTCTGTATAATGCAAATACATATCATAAGCATGAGCATTGACATCGATGGAATAACTTTCTTTAAAAAGATATATTTTTATGTCAAGTTTGCGTATCTTTTTGTTGTTGTTCATACACTTTACTGCCTAATTTTTCATTATCTTATTAAATGTTTCAAATAATCATTGATGCAACGTCGGAAAAAAACTTAAGGTATTCTTTGAGATGCCTACTTAACATGGTTAATGTATGCAATGCAGTTAGTTTAAAATCGACAGATGTACTGATGGCCATATGAGATGAAGTATTGGCCATACTTATGGTATATAATTTTAACCTTCTGATCACGTACATCTTCCAAATTTTCAAAATGACTTTACATTACTTTTAATTCCAGATCCAGGACCCAAAATGATAAATAATATAATGATATTCTTTCATTTTCTTGGATAAAATAAGTATTTAAAAATTTTTCTGTGAAACAGAGTATTTTTTCTAGGTAATCTTTATCATAAAAGTATATTTTACTCGACTGAAATATGATGAGATAGTATAGTTTGAGTATATGTATACACTCCTGGTGGTATAAAATGTCTACTATAGGGTAATACATGATAAAAATGTCTGAGGCAATTATAGGTAAAATTATAGGATTAATTATCGTTGAGTAAGTTTGTATCCTTTTTTTTTTGTTTGGATGTATTGCCACCGTGACGTTCGTTACCATTCTATAATTGTCGTACTCGTTTCCTCTGCTTGATACATGATATCTCCAAATCTCTTCCAAATTTTTGATCTTGCAATTTATTATGTATTACAATTAAATTATCATATCTTACAATAAAAAGCCGTTGCTAGTCTCTTTAGAAAAAACTTCATTACATCTGCAGGCTGCTCCAGCGGGCACTCGAGTGTCAGATCTGATCAAACATCGACCACATTCTTGGGGCATGTCCCGAATCTGCTGCACAAAGGAGCTCACTTCTCGTAAAATGAAATAATTATTTCAACAAAATGAATGGTATTCTAACGAGAGACGCCTTAACTGTTCTGAAATCTCCTCACTTTCCTCCTGCAAAATTCCTTACAGATTCTCTTATGATAAAAGAATGATTATCACGTGACTGAAGCCTTTTTATTCGTTTTGTGATTGGTTGAGACTGGCTGAGAATGGGAAAATTTGAAAATGAGATTTTGAAAAATAAATAGAAAGTGAATTTGAATGGAGATTATAATAAGCATATTAAATAAATAATCTAATCATTTGAGTTTTACTGCAAAAATCTAGAAAATAATTATGTTTGATTAAATTTCAGGGGTTGGCGATCGAAGCGCGCAGGGGGCGGAACCCCCTACTTTACTTAAAAAATCCAATCGTTCCATATACCTTGACGATGGCATACCGGCGTCTCAGTCTTTAACGTGACCCAAGGCCATCTAATAATACCAGTACCAGTACTACCAGTACCAGTATACCTTGAAGCTGCAGTCACATGGTGCAGGATAAAATGTGCAGGATAGAATTGTCCCCATAACCTGTCGTATTAAGTCTATTGCGCTGCAGGATAGACCTATTCCGCTGCAGGATAGACTTCACACGGCGGCTTATGGGAACAATTCTATCCTGCACGTTCTATTCTGCACCATGTGACTGCAGCCTCAAGAACCCATCAGAACCTATGATACGACATTAAAATCTGAAATGTAAACATTTTACATTTATTTTGATTCCACGCCAAATTTTAAATCTTAACACGCAAATATGAAATGTGGCTATCAGAGTCCTGTGAGAGTACCCACTGTCATGTATATCAAGTATCAAGGATCAATGAAAATCAAAAATAGTAAAAAAATCACAAGTTTATTTATTATATGCGTCTTTATTTAGTTTAATTGTCAAAAAAAGTGTACAATATAAAGTAATGTATATCGTACAAGGAGACATTTGGGAATAAATTTAAAAAATGTTTAATTATTTTCGTTCTGATTATAATCGTGCGTTTGTACTATCATAGTAAAATAAGACATTGCAGTTTGCATTAACTGTAAAAATAAAACCAAATGTTATTGTAGATTCCAATTTTGAATTTCTTATTTTTTATCTTACCTGGCGATATGTAGCAAAATTCATGGGTAACATTTTACCAGCCGTAAGTGAATATATTGTTTCACTTTTGCGTATCATAAAAAGAATCATCATTTTAGCGTTTGTTGTACTACTCTCCCAATCAATGTTGTAGCTGTGAAACATTAGCTTACATTCGTACGTATAATTTATTTCAGAAGTATAACCAATACAATGAAATGATAAAATACTTACATTTGTAACCTCACTTCTTCACTTGCACTATAAATTTTTTGTCCCTGCCAACTTAATAAAAATAGGCGGACTACCAAAGTAGCACAACACATTACGTAAGATAATTGTTGTAATGGTTCACCCGCCCGAAAAAGTGTCTGTGCAATTGGTGTATGAAAATAATTATTATAGATAACTCTATAAGAATGCTTTGAATTATGTATACATCAAATTTTTACGAACCTGAGTTGCTGTAACGCTAATCATAGCTACGTTGATTGTAAATTGAATGAAAAATACCAAGTTATACGTATCTTCGATCGATTCAATATATCTGAAAAATTACAGAACTTTTTGTAGAAAAATTACAACTATATTATTATTGATAAATCATTTGCTGCAGCAGTAAAGTTTTCTGGTTCGTAAGCACGACCTGCACGACTAATGTATGGGAGTGCCTTATATTTCTGTCAGAGCAAAAAGTGTGACCGCTCATCAATCGTCTATTTTAGATGTAAAACAGATTTTGAACTCAATCTGAGGGTGGTTTGAGTAGGTCTCATAATGTATGTATGGATCTATGTATCTACATGATCAATTTTTTCGACTTACTCAAGTAATTATCATCCGAATAGGCTCAAATTTTGAAAATCGTTTCGATTTCAATATCCCAACTGATGATTTACATTTGGACAGTTCTCATCGAAGTCAAAAAATTGGTCATAATTTTAAATGCAGCGCTCTAAGAGAAAAAAAAAACAGTTTTTTTCGGGATAACTGCTTACATGTACATTTTAGACGTTCGCGTTCTAATACAAAGTTGTAGATCTTGATAAAAAACAACTTTTATTTGCTAAATGTTTTACTTGGAAATATAAATCCTACATCAGTGTTAAATACAAAAGTTGTAGAGGTCGATAGAATACAACTTTATTGTGCAGTACGTTTTTTTCCACAGTTCTGTCTAAAGGCTCTAAACGGGAAAAATCATTTTAAAAGGGCAAAATAATCATTTTTCAGCATCTAACTTTTTTTGTACGACATTTTAGGATGAAGAGTTAAATACAGAAATACCCTTTTATGTACTCATCATTTTCGTCCATAGAGTCGTTCCAACTCAAGCAAACGAAATCTCTTTAAAATGACCGAAAAATCTTTTGTAGCATTTGAGTTTATTTTATCATTTACTGACATAATCATAATAATATGAAAATTTTTTATGATGTTGAACTCATGGAATCACATCGGAATCCAACTCTATGATTTAAAGTACACTTTTTGCTCTGGCACCTGTTAGGTTGGTTGTGACTTACATGCAAAATGTATACTTATAGTATTTTCCATGAATTTAGCCGCTCGTTAAGTAAACAATTTCATAGAACTTACCTTGAAAATAAGAAATGTAAATTACCGTATGTATAATTCGTATAACCGTGGAATAAACCATGATTTCTCCATACTGATAAATCATCACCTGCACAACGAAATTTCTTTTCAACTGACCCAATATTGTAATTAAACTAATTATGTTATGTTCAACTCGCTAGTGGCATTTAAAGTTCATTTCTCAAAACGGATAAGTATGCCTATGTACTTTTACACAGCTTTTTTCCGAAATCAACACGAACTTGTCTAATGAAGTAAATTTCTGAGCTTAGAGCCTGTAAATCTTATTCTTCGAAACAAACTGTGCTATCAATTTTAGAAAGTCATTTTTTTTCTTGTATGTTATTGTTGTTTTCATTTTAGATATATATCTGAATTATTAGATCACATTAATTGGGAAAATTTCGGAAGTAATTTTGTTTGACAGAGCTGCTTTTCAGCACCTGTATATTTTGTCATTCTTACTTTCATTTAATAGCAAAATTTTACCAATTGTGTATTTGAAAAAAAGTAATTTACAAATAGTTATTTGCGTAACAAGTGCTGCAAAGCTTTGCCGCACACCATGCGGGAATAGTAGTTTCGTCACGAATGTGCATCTCTCCAGGGCGATCCTTGGGCTCGCAAGCGCCCTCGGGACTGTTGAGACCCCCCTGGTCAGATGCACATGAGTGGCGAAAGCTGTTTTTTTTCTACCGAGGGTGTACCAGGGTTGCAAAAGTGCCCGAGGTAGGAAAACAACTATTACGGCCCTACCGGGCCCAAAGTACTTTACCGCCCTAGGGCGCAAAGTAATTAACTGGCTCAAAGTGTGCCCATGGGCGAAAAATAGTACTTTGGGCCCTCGGCAACAAAAACACCGTTCGCACCTCGAGCACAAACACACAAAAACCCTACCCTCCGGGCGCACATTTTGTACTTTGCGCCCATGGTACGAAAACAACTATGAATAAGTTGTGTTCTTATTTATTTTTCTGTACATCAATACAAAGATACTTGTCCAAATTGAACCATGCTAAGATTTTGAGTACAGGTACTACTGCAGATTCTAAAAATAGACTTACTATTATCAATGGAAGTTTGAGTACTGCGACACCCAACTTTAGAATATGTAAGAAGCTTCCTTAAAATGTCTGAGCTGCTAAAGAGTTGAACATAAAATGTTTCATTACAACACAGCTCAAGTAAGAGCAATATTATTGGGCAGATGACGATTTTTACCAAGTTGCACAGTGAATGTAGTGCGATTCCGTAACAAGATTATAGAAATGACGACTCGTCTCTGATTACCATATTGCCCAACTTCTCGGTAATTATTTTCTATACTATTACGATAATTTTTATAAAATTATTCTGCTAGTGCACCCAAAGTGCAAAAAAAATTTACATCAAAATACGTCAGTAGTACTCTATTATATTCTTTGTGCAGGAATGTACTTATATGACTATATAATCCTATTTTCAGACTACCCCAAGTCACTTCTATCTCATTGAGATCAAATTTAAAGAAAGCAGTGTTTTTGCATACTTATTAGTAACTTGAATAGAAACAATACACAAAAAAAAAACAAATCAGCGAAAATTTTTTTTCCCTCTAACAGATTTACAATGCTGAAATAAAGTATCAAGTACAAAATTTTTAGATATTAGGGTAACACATTTTTTAAGCCCTCAATAATAATCACTTTACACCGTATGATTTTTGGCACCAATTTTTTTTTTCACATTTAAATAAATTAAAATCTACTCTAACTATTTGAATACTTTGAAAAAATCGTTCGATATTATGTATGTTATCCACAATTTTTTGAGTTTTTTATACCTAGGAAGTAATTGAAAGCAGTTTGGAAATGTTTAAGTTTATTACCTTATAAATAAGGTCATTTATAACTGTGTGATATTATTAATTGAATAAATAGCTACTTTATTAGAAAAAAATTTGTCGTTATGATAAAATTTCAGGTCTACTGTTTACGTACTAGTAGTACCGTTTTTAAGATGTGGTATACAAAGGATCAGTATTGACTCCGAAGTTAAATACGCAACTACAGAAGAGATTAATTTTCAAGGGGAATTTTTATGAATCTATGATAAAATTTTTTGATATGCCTTGATTGCTCTTTATATGACATTGATCAATTTTTATTAGTAATTTAAAGCAGCATCATCGCACCGCGTGAAAAGACTATTCGACAGCAAACAAATTTTTCTTTGCATTGAGCATAAGGCAGTTAGCTGCCTTTGTGCATGTATCCTATAGTAGTTTTCGTCACAAAAGTGCGATCGCCTCCAGGGCGATTTTGCGGCCCGAGGGTCCTGCGAAGCAGGCCCGAGGGACCGTAAGGTAGCCCTGCACTAGCCCCTCAAAAACGCCCGAGGTAGGAAAATATTTTTTTTAAGTCCAGAACCTAACAGTTTCCGGGATATCCATCTGTACAGAATCTTATAAGCTCTCGTGCATTCCTTTTTTGTGTTCATTCAAAAAAGTAGTTGACGAAAAAAAAAAATTATAAGCTTTTAGCTTTATTATACAAAGATCTTGAAAGCCTGTAATCCAGATCTGTACAAAACTTTTCATTTAATAAGTTGAAGGTCGAAAGTCTGGTAAGTTATAAAAATAGCTTGATTCATATTCTAAGAGGCAGACAGTCCAATTTTAGATACGGTAAGAAAATTTTAAAGAATGTGACCTCAACGCAATGATGCATTTTTAATTTTTAATATTATCTTCACAATCACAAAAAAATATGAATAATCAATATGAAAGAAAAAATGCAAGCATCTAAATTTCAATGTTAAAAAATATACTCTTTCATCTATACAAATATCATAAGTAATGTCATTAAAAATTAGTAGTTTTCGTCACAAATGTGCATCTCTCCAAGGCGGTCCCTGGGCCCGAGGGCGCTTGCGAAGCAACGCCCGAGGGACCGTTGGGACCCCCCCGATGGTCGGATTCACATGAGTGGCGAATCCTATTTTTCCTGCCGGGGGTGTACCAGGATTGCAAAAGTGCCCGAGGTAGGAATAGTACATTTCCTACCTAGGGCAGAAAATACGACTACCGCGCCCTTCGGGCGCGGTTGTTGTATATTTATGCCTGAGGTGAGGACAACATTTTTTGTACCGAGGGCAGAAAGTGCAAATTCCTGCCCGTGGGCGCAGTTTCGGCCCGCTAATCACTTTCGGCCCACGGGCAGAAAGAAATTTTGAAAGAATGGTGAAACTGCGCCCTCGTTACGGCCCTCGCCTTCGGCTCGTGCCGTAAACTTCTCGGTTTGTAAATATAAGCCTTTCCGAACTCGTACGAAATATACTATTCCTACTTCGGGCGTTTTTGAGAGGCTGGTGCGCCCTCGGTAGTAAAAACAGTGTCCGCCACTCAAGTGCGATCCAACCAGGGCTACGTTGCGGACCCTCGGGCCTGCTTCGCAGTACCCTCGGGCCGCAAAATCGCCCTGGAGACGATCGCACTTTTGTGACGAAAACTACTATTACTGCCCGTGGGCGCAAAGCGATTCAAGGGTCCAAAGTGCGGCCCTAGGGCGCAAAACGCCAGTTGCACTTTGCGCCCTAGGTAAGAAAAAACTATTTTTTCATACAAACAGAATATTCCGCTTTATAAAAACCATAATTTTTTTTTTCTATTTAATTTAATGTAAACAAATAGTGTGATTAAAATTTATGTACAAAAAAATAAAGTATTAAGGATGCTTGTGAATTTTTTTTAATGAACTAAAAATATACATTTTTCATCATAATTACAATGTAATGATGTTTATTTTATTTCAATTTTTATAAATAAATCAATTGATAAAAAACTATAGTTTCATTTCATGCAATAAGTAACGGGATAGCTTAAAAAACTATTTGTGTAAAAAATGAAATACTTTTTGTAATGCCTTAATCGGTATGGTTTATTATTAACAATTATTTTTGTATGATATTATTACGTTGTTTATCAATTAATTAATCTATTCATGGACCACCTGTTTCCCGGATTACGTGTATTAAATGCTTATGCTATAAGTTACACGCTCATAGGATCACAGAGTCAAAAAAACTTATGTTTTTACTTAGTTCATGGTATTTATATACAAATTTTTTTTTTTATCATTTTTATTAGTTATATTAATTTTTTTTTCTTTTTACTTATGCTTGCCGCTCCCTAAAACTTGCCGCCCCTACGGCATGTCATTGCTGACGTAGGCGGTAATACGGCTCTGTAATCTGATTAACAACTTCTCAAAATTTCACGGCATTTTATGGAGTTTTTATTCAGCACTGAACTACTTTAAACGTAAGGCTATTAGATAGAGATCTTACCTATGTCGTCATACTAAGTTCAAAAATACGAAAGTTTGCATTTT
>JAPYYV010023316.1:0-12828 GCA_030522625.1 Copidosoma aretas
GTAAAATTTTGTCTATCGCTTCAAAATACGTTATTTAATCACGCTTGCAATATACTTATGTGATGAATCTTTAAAGTAATTATTTTAATCAGAAATAGTTCTAAAAAACCAATAAATAATATTTCTGTATTACGTACTGTTTCACACACTGTCCGACAGATGGTGCGCCGAGTGCCCTACCAGAAACTGAAAATTATAGCGACAGGTATACACATACAGTAGTGAGCGTCAACTGGCAGCGATTATGTTAATAATTTTTAATATTGAACGTACTTTCGGGGGAAGATCAAGAAATAGTACATTACTCCACTGGGGCAGAAAGTAAAAAATTGAGCTCCCGAAGGGCGCACTTTTTTTACTTTTGTGCCCGAGTCTCGTATATTATTTTTCTTGCCGAGGGCGCAAAGTGCAATTTTGCGCCCGTGGGCCCAAAGTGCAGCCTGAGGGCGAAAAGGCTCTGCTGCACTTTGGGCCCATGGTAAGAAGACACACGTCCAGAACGTTGGACATCCTTGCGTCCGTGGCGTGATGTCATCGGCTTTGCCTAGTATCGCAATATACTACTTTTTCATTTTTAACTTGAAAATTCTTCATGAGATTGCAGTATACACCCGTTCATTCATGAATAAATCCATGAAGTTTAGGTGTAGCCTTATTTTCTAGTATTTGATTGGCTTATGCTGAGGCACGTGGTATTCAGTAAGCGGGAATTTTCAACCTTTATGAGAAAATCTGTGAGGTTTAGGAGAAGTCTTCTTTCTGAGGATTTAATCGGCTTATGCTTAGTCACGGGGTATTGAGTAGGCGAAAAATTTTTAATATTTATTTTTTCTTTCTGAGAATATAATTTAGTGCTCACCTTCATTTAAACGCCATGTCCTTTTCCGACAATAATTCGGATGGTTGTAATGTAATACCACACTTTTAAAATAAACCATTAATTTTAATTTTGGCACGTTCCAAAACATGTTATAATACAGTTTTAGGAATTTTACTTGACTAAAATTCACTTCTGCACTCCTTTTGCGTTGATTTGCATGGAATACGTGGAAAGATTTGATTATGCTATTCGGATAACAATATGTACAGTAGATGACTGAGCCAATTTTAGCAGTTTAAAATTAATTAGAAGAATGAAACAATAAATCTCTATTTTAAGATAGGTTAGCTTCGTTCTTATCTTTAGAGATCGTTTAGATAGTAATATTTGGCTACAATTTTTATGTTAATTAATCCATAATGGCTCTCGAAGTTATTTTTAGTCACAAAAAGTAGCAAAGAATTTGTGAGTTTTTAAAGTTTTTGCGACTTTCCTATCTACTCTAAAATGCTACAATGTTTTTAATACAACACTTTTTATAAGCTTTAATAAGATTTGACTTTCACCCTATCTGATTTTACATCAATTTTCCTGCAAAATAATTGCAGCACCAGACTTGCATCTATTGATTACGAGTTTTCATGAAAGTCGAAGAAGTGTGATGAGAGAGTAGTCGATTTTTTTAGAAAGGGGGGAAATAGAACTTCCGTTGCATGTTCCGACGTCCGGGGCAAAGCCGAGTATGTCATACCACGTACGTGCAGGTGTTTTACTTACCGTCCGTGAAATGTTTATTTCCATACCTCTTGTGGAAATACGACGTTGTCCCTACATTCGAGGGGCGAAAGTGCAACATCACCTCTAGGATAAAAACAGCATTTGCTGCTTATTAGGACAGTATTTTGGTATTTTCTGCGTAGAAATTGTCTCCCGAGATGAAGGTAAGGGTGTCAAGCACGCAGAGGACAGCAAAATGCTTTTCTACGAGCAAGCAAGTGCAAATTCACCCGAGGGGGAATGTTGCACTTTCGCGCCAAGAAAACAGTGGAGGAAATATTAGTTTCGACGGAGGTATGGGAAAAAAAAACTTGATATGCAGGGCTACGAGAAATCATCTCTGTGGATAACGTTGCGCTAGAAAATTATTTCAACTCATAACTTCTAATAAGAAACTTTACTGGTGTGTATGTTGCATCGCTGCCCACACATCCAAATAAAAGTACACCATTGCACCACAATTTTTAACTTTTGTTAATACAATAGTAATTACTTTAGAGCTATATGTCACAGAAATGGTGAACGGACTACGCAAAGGTTGCTCCTGATTGTTGTCTTCTCTTAAGTGTACATCAAGTTATGTTCGTAAATCGAGCAATTGGAAAAATCGAGAACTTACTTTGGAATATGAATTATAAATTTTTAACTGTACCCAATGCGGCATCGGGTTCACCCTTCTGCTACGTTCACATGATTAAAATTTGTGTCTTCCGCAGATGAATAAAATTGGGCTTGATTACTTTTCATACATAAATCAGCATAATTTGATAGTATCGCAGTATTTAATTTTTAATACATGAGTATTCTGTTTAACCAAAAAACAATTAGAACTCACATCAGTTGAAAAATTTGACGGGTAGCACTACTTACAACAATTTACAATATTTTACATCTATTGCAATACATATTACTATATTTACAATTACAATGTATTACATAAAACCGAAAACGGAACTGTCGATCGTGTTTGTTAGATAATTTATTAAAGTACTACTGAAATAAAAAATAACAGCTTACGAATTAAAAATGTTGTATTTAATGTTCAATATATTTCTTTACGCAATGGAAATATACAAATATTAGGTTTGACATGAGATTACATAGAGAAGAAAAATAGAAAATGGATTATACTCTAATCCATGCATTACAATGTACTTTTACATGCCACATATTTAGTTTACATGTATACATTTTGTAAAATATTCGAAAATAATAATTTTCTTTTGTAGTTTACTGTAATTATAACTAAAACAATTTGATTTTCTTTGATTTGAATCAAAGAGTTGTACATTTGTATGGTTAAAAACAATAAAACAACCTTATGTATAGAATTGAAGTAGCTTATCAATAATTTCTAACAGTTGTCAACGTCATCATTGGCTTCGTATAAGATTATTATGTTAGCTAAATTTCAAGCATTCTTACTTGTTTAAATATTTATGATAAAATGATTTTTTGGTTTATAATATGAAGACTGATAATTATTTTAACTTAAATAGACATCCCTACACATACTGAAGCCTCGGCATATCGGGCAAGTTAAGGGTTGTCCATAAGGAATATCATCTGCATGATATTTAGTAAAAATACATTCTTCACAGGAACACAAGTGCCCGCAATGAATCCACATTTTTGTGCTTCTGCGTACCAAACAGATTTTGCAGCTTAATTCCGCTTCCAATGCCAGATTTGCCCGTTCTAAAAATATAGAAGAAAGTGTTGGATATACATAATTTTACATATTTTTCATTATCATTATTATAAATATTATATCACAATGTAGACTGTTCGACAACTATTTGATTTAATCATCATTGAAATAATTTAAATAAATGTTAAAAGTAGGATAGCTTCTTTTTATAATGTTAATTCAAAAGATAACTTTTTTACATTCACAATTGTTTCCATGCTTTCGTTCAGCCACACGACTAATTTTACTTACTGGCTCTAATTAAAAGGTGTTACTTTATTTTACGCTATTACGACTTAAGTTCTCTAACTAATTGAACAAATGTTTTAACGAAAGTGTAATAATTTTAAGTTTTGCAATATTTCAAATTTGAAAGAAAAACATATTCATCCAGGTCAGTCATTGTTTGTATAGACATAATTTTTTTGTACAATGATGCCGTAACTGAGTATATTCAATTTTTTGTAAAAAAATCAATATTAAAGCTGTGTTTTTTACATGAGATTTTTAAAGGCAGCAGAAGCTGCTTATTTTTGCGAATTCACCCTTACACTTTAACTCCCCTCTACGCTTTTCAAGTCTCCTTACAATATAAGTTATTTCATTAAAAACGTTTCATACACGAAATAATAGGTAATCTTACCGTACATGATTGGCTACTTTTTTATAAGCTTTTATTTAGCTCAAACTATCAGTTTTTCTATCTCTAAGTGGGGGGATGGGTGTAATAGTGCCATTAATTTTTTATCCACTTCTACATTACCTAAAAACACTAGGTGAAAAAAAATGATATCATTAAATTACGAAGTAGGTGAGGTACAATTTTAATTTGTTTGCCTATCGATGGACAGTCTTAGATTGATATTCGGTCGATCCACGTAAGTTTCTTTTCACCTGATTTTGCAGACGATAGACTCTTTAAGGTTACAATTCAAATACTTAAACAGTAACAACAAAATATTAAAATACGCTTGTAGTTCATTAATACAAGCGTTAGTTATGATTAAAAACCAATTCTCCTTATTTATCCATCAAATAACCTCTAATGTCATAGCATAGTCATTAAATACAATTATGCAGTATTCACAATTTTAAAGCATAAAGAAGAATATTACAATAGTTCTTAGTAATTTCTATGTAACGTAATGATGAAATAATTCAATAAATTAAATTTTAAGGCCCTTAAAATTGATTTTACTGAAGATTCTTTTAATAAAAAAAAATTTTTTTATGTACTACTTCAAGTATTTTATTGCAACGTATTTTGAAAAATGTTAGTTACGCTGTCACATAGTAATAAAAACAAATAACTATCACATTATACGACAAATGTTACTGTTATGAGCGTATCACGTCCCTTACTTTATATATATTAATTAATGCGAACAACTTTTTTATTGGAAGTGCCTGATATTTAACTTAGGATTCCAATATTAATTTTGGACTTTGGTATAATAATTATGTATGATTTAATTGTTATAATTTATGCTAGTCAACATATTTTTATACAATACTTATGTAACTTACACGTTTTATTATAGGAATTTCAGAATAAAATGATTAGGAAAGTATGAAATGTACAGTAAACATTTTTATATTAACGTTTAAAATACTTCAGCTCAGTTTCAAAAATTTCTATCACAATACTGTACAGAACATCAACCTAACTCGAGATTTTAAGACATTTTGTCCTTTTCGTAAGCTCCTTTATCTGAAACTTCATGCTTGACAGCTAACGCCGAACTGAATCAGGTCTACCGTCCAAACAGAATTTGGATACACTATGTACACGATATTTTATGCTTTTCTTTCTGGTGATTCTTATTGTACAGAATACACTATCGACAGCTAACACCGGAATACATCGGGTCTACCGTCTCAAATTACTTACATCGGCAAATTTAAATTGTATTATTGTATTGTGGACGGTAAATTCCGAAATCTATCGGGTCCACCATACCATATTATTTTACAGTCGATACTTTGTAAGCTGCCAATTCAGTTAATATTACTTTACTTCTTCACCACATTAGATTCTATTATTTTCGAGATTTGACAATAGCAAAATACGATTGTTTTAACATTCGTTGCATGCAACACCGTTTTGATAGCAAACCCCGACATTATTCGGGTCTACATTTTTAAAATTTATGGTTGTCGTGCTAAATTCAAACTTAAAGTCAAACAAAATTTTGCTACATTTTGGTCCAACAAGTTAAAATGAATAGAGGCTTGTATAATTAGATCGTATTTATAATATTGAATGTTTGCAAAAGTCTTTGTCAACTAATGCACTAAAAAAAAGCACCATATACTCTTAAACAGCTGATACCAAAATCAATTGGGTCTACCGTTTCAAATCTTTTCACATGCGTTATTAGATTTCAATCAAAAACAAGAGATTTATTAACATCACTCTTATTCATTTAAATATTATATCTCGACAGCTAACACCGAAAAAGATCGTGTCAACCGTCGGAAAAAAACTTAGAACTCATCGATATATCATTAGCTAAACAATCTTAATCTTGTTGTTATCATATTGCACTATTTAAATAGTAAATATACTTTAAAATGTGTTCTTCATTAACCTAGATTCATCTTGCCTGATGCTGATATGACTGGCAGTACAGTCTCTTACAATACATTACGCGAACACTAATATGCATAATTTCAGAATGAGTTTTAATTTTTTACAAGAAATACATATTATTCACACGTGTACATACATACAGATATACATGTTTATATTACGTGATACACTTGCAAAGGTTGATACCGATATCAATCGGGTTCACCGTCTTAAAATTATTTAAAGACACTCACATGTACAATCATTGTTTCATTGTATTATTTAAAACCCTGCACTCTATTATAGTTAACTAAAACTGTTATTGAGTTCTTCTCTAAACATTGCACACGTGTTTATGCACACTAAAATGCATACACATATCTTTGTATTTGAACCATTACGTGCTACGTCATCGTTATATTTAGCACTTTACTAGATACGATAAGTGAGCTAACATTTTTTAGAACTGCTTTCTAATCAGAACTATTTGAAAACATATATAAATATATATGTATATATATATTAAATTGTATCCATACAAATAACTAAATTATACCTCAATGTCGTTTAAACATAAATATTTTTTTTCATCGCGAAAATGAGAGCGCCAGATAAGCAAATGCAAATAACTTCGAAATCTTTGTCATTGCAGAATCATGTTATTTTGTTTTTTTAATCCTTATTATTATGTAGACTTTTTATGTGAAGCTTGCAGTGGCTTTTATAATGAAGAATTGTTTAACCGCAAAAATTGAGACTGCCAGTTAGTCGGATGCAAATAACTATGAAATTCTCATGTTTGCAGAATTTTGCAGTCACATTTGTTGCATTTTTATCAATACGTATACATTTCACGTTCAGCTGACAGTGGCTATGGCAATAAATATTTTTTTTTATCGCGAAAATGAGAGCGCCAGATAAGCAAATGCAAATAATTTCGAAATCTTTGTCATTGCAGAATTATGCCATTTTGTTTTTTGAATGCTTATTATTATGTAGTCTTTTCACGTGAAGCTTGCAGTGGTTTTTAAATGAAGAATTCTTCAACCGCAAAAATTGTGAGTGCCAGTTAGTCGGATGCAAATAACTACGAAATTATTATGTTTGCAGAATTTTGCAGTCTTATTTGTTGCTTGTATATTTAACAATTTGCAATTGTTTGTTTGTCAAGCGAGAAGTTTATTGATGCATGTTATTAATATTGAATAAAGTTTGGACACTGAAAGTAGAATAAACTACGAGAAAAAAAAAAAAATGTGCTACACAGTAAAGGGGGCAACTAACCATTGAGCGGCTGTAAATTTTTTTTTTCAGAACTGGCTTCATATTGGGTTGGTGGTACTCCATTCAATGTACCAAAGTTCATACCTGATGTGTCTGTCAACACGGCTTTCATATGGCGTTGTTGAATATCGCTTATGGATTTAATTATATATTTTAATGAGATACACTCAAGTCATGTACACTTGTATGATACTCAATGCATTATGCGCATTTGCTAAATGAAAATCTTTCATACGAATACTGAGTGACCTGTTTTTCTGAGCAACAGGAACAGAGTATAATTTCTATCATCTGTTAGTTAACCATTGTAATTGTAAAGAAAAAATTTTTAATATTGGAATGAAAAAACTATAACTTGGAAATAACTTAATGTGGGTAATAAATTAATATTATTAAACTTGTATTGGTGATTTCTTCTCACGAGATATTGGATAGGTAATTGAGAAACGAAAATGAATTAATTTTGCGTCTAGGGGTACTAAGTGTTAAAAAATAAAGAAGTTATTTTTAGTCTAAGTAAGTTAATACAAATTTAATAATAAGTGCCAATTACGTTACTTGAAGAAAATATCGAACTTTACATTAAAATTACAAAGTTGTGTATATCTCTCGAAGAAGAATTATTAAAAATTATAACTCATTTACATTTATGAACTGATTTTTGCATAACCGCGTTTCACGAAACTCTCACTATGCATTACCCTCAAAGCATCTTCAATGTATCTTATTATAATAAATAATGTACGTGTAGGTAAAAAGCGTACTGTTAATTTGCAGATTGTGCATCATTAAAATTATAGAAATGATTGACAAAAGAATAAAAAATCATTCATTATTTTTTAAACAATTTTTGTACAAATGAATCTTATAATCGTATTTTTCCAAAACAATTGCAAGAATTACTTTTTAAATCCGTTATTTAAAAAATTTAGACAAGATAGTGGGGTCAACTAGATGCATGCTTTTTAAATATAACTTTAATCAACAGTAATAATTGTTCTTCGAGTGTAATAACATTAGGAAACCAATAAATTGCCTTTAAAGTAATTGCAAATATATGTGCACAAGCATTTAAACACAAATTTTCTGCAGACACTTTTACAAAAATAAAATCTTTGAAATAGTTCATTATACAATACATGCTTCACAAATCTTCGAAACATTACACAAAATATACGAACTTATTATCCTCCGTTATATATACTACTGGTATATAATCAATGTTATTACCTGCAGCAGCCACCGCTTCTTCTGCATCTTGAACTTTTGAGTTAGCTTCTTCTACTTCTCTTTGTGCTGCAACATTTATAATCCGTAAACGCTGTAACTCTGTCCTTACTTGTGCAGTATCTCTCCTTGCTTCTTCAGCATCTCTTCTTGATTCTTCCCCTACTCTTCTTATTTCTGTAACTTCTCCCCTCGCTTCTTCAGCTACTCTTTTAGATGTTTCAACTTCTTTTTGCAATGCTTGTATTTTTAATCGTTCTTCTTCGATCTCTCGTCTTAATTGTTGGACTTACAGTTGGTAATTTTGAGTTTTTCTCACTGCAACTTGGTTTTGTATTTGTGTAAAATGCAATTCTCGTTCTGTTGAGCATATTTCTCTTTGTAAACATTCATGAAGTTGTTTCGATATGTCGCGTTTTCTAATTACTTCTTGTATCTCGTGCAATACCCTATTTGTGCGTCTTTTTTTTATTTTGACGCTTTCTCCAAGATTTAGTTGGTTTCACATTTGCATTAAAATTTGTTCCATGGCTGGAGTCACTTTGGGATTGTCTTGGCCGCTTCAGAGTTATTCGATCGCTTGCACCTGACATAGGTAAAACACGAAGTATTTTTAAGTATTTATTTCAGTCACTCAAGCGCAATTCATGTATCGTTTAAATTTAATAGTTTAAATATAAATTATCACTTTACTCCACTTGACTACACGAACAATTTTAGAGAAAATAGGGGCAGCACCAGCAATTCACGTAGCAAATGAGGGTATAGAAACATAATATTCAATCAAAGCAGAAAAATCACACAACCAGTAATTTTACATAGAAAAATCGCCAACATTTTTCATACACTAAGTACAATCATGAAAGTGAAGCTGTTTTTTGAAGATAAGCATACAAATACTAATTTTTAAAATAAAACCTCAAAAGAGTAAGAACGGCATGTCTTTAGAAGTTTGTAAACGAGCTATAAAATAATGAAAATAAGGATTTTGGAAGATCACAATCGTAACTTTTCAAAAAATATTCTAGAAAATTTTCAATTATTAAGTTTCAAAACTTAATGTCGATTAAGTAGAAATTAAAATTTTCTGACAACTTATGTATCCATAATCTTTTATCGTACGCAAGTATAACACGATTATTAGTGAATGCTTCTGTTTTACAAGTATACATTTGTATACATTAAACGACGTACCAGCTGGCGATGATGAAGGTACTACATGTGGACGATAAACTCGGTGACCATTGGCTCCATACAAAATA
Source organism: Copidosoma aretas (assembly GCA_030522625.1). Lineage (NCBI taxonomy): Eukaryota > Metazoa > Arthropoda > Insecta > Hymenoptera > Encyrtidae > Copidosoma > Copidosoma aretas. Next base: position 9,633 of record JAPYYV010023316.1, read on the forward strand.
TTGTTATGTCGATCCTGCACTGGCTCTAAAAAGTAGTTATTTTAAAATATTTATTATGTGCTTATTAGGCAGGCCAATATTTTCTAAAATACATTATTTGTCTCATTAACTCGTTACATTGCTTCTTTACAGTAAAAAAATAAAATGTTTCTTATTAAAAATCGAAAAATTCGCAAATGTAAATTGTATTTTCAGCGCTGATTCCGAAATCTTTTCATCATATTTATAATTATAACTTATATCGTAAACATACCAAACGTTTTTAAATTCAAAAACTTCACATAATTATTCAATTTTATTAGTGGAACGTTCACAATTCTTTCAAGAAAAAAAATTTACTAATTTTTTTACAATCAAATCGCTTGACGCCAAAAAATTTTTTTCTTTTTTTTTAATAATAAAATGTTAAGTATATAAATAAATTATAAATTATTTTTGTGCATTTTCAATGTCCACAGACAGTTTTTTTTTAAATTGTCAAAGAAATTATTAAATGAAGATTTACTATTAGTTTAATAATCTGCGTTGAAATTACATAATTTCTTTTAATTTTACCTTTTTCAGATAACAATCTTTGCTTCAACTGCAGATTCTTAAATTTTGGGGTAGCAGCTTATAAAAGCTTTATTTGGCAATTAACATTTACCCTCACTTAACTGTATATGAAGTATGTACCTTCTGACAATGGAGCTCTCAGACGAAGAAAATGAGGTTGAAACTGCTCATTCCGCGAGAATCCTGAGTTAAGTTGGTTAAGAAATATTCCGCTCTCAAAGCTATGTTGTCCTCCTGCTTGTGCAACTTCAGATTCTTGAAAATCCTTATTAAAAGAGGGATTAACTGGCCTGGTCGAGTTCTCCTGGCCTGTTGCAATAATGGTCTTTGTATTTACCAGCGTTATGAACATATTAATACATACAAGTAAAATTACTATCATACCATTGGACAAGAATAAAGTTCTCTCTCTAAAAAACGGTTGCAGATTGTCTCTAAAAGAGACTCTGGAATTTCTAGTAAAAGCATCACCAGTTACTTGCTCAGAGCTATCGGGGAATCCTGATCTTACACCATGTTTTTGCCTACCTTCAGGATCTTGATGATGGAGAGCTCTGTCTGAATCGTCTTGATTTTCGACTATTGGCATTAAGGTAAGCTCCTGTGAGCTTACATAATTTTCAATCCGGGAAACGTTTTCAAGATCTCTTGCAGGCTTACGTGAATCTTGCGCTCTTATAAAAGAATCTGTAAAACCACGAACAGTATCTTCATTTTCAGAATTTTCTGATATCTGTCCATCTGGACGCTCTATATCGCCAAGCTGATTCGTGTCTATATCTTCATCATCTTCAAGTCTTTCTTCGATTTCATTGTCTTGGGCTAGTTGCAGGTTCTCGCGCTCTTGTTCAGCCAAGTGATTTACATGATTAGTTGTATGAATAAATATTTCGTTATTTGCAACATCTTCTAGCTCAGGCTCTTGAACTTCTACATCGTTATGCCCGCCAACAGGATTTTGAATCACTGCTTGGAGAAGCTCCTGCTGACCCTTAGGCTGATGTATATTACCCTCTTCATATTGAGGATATAATATTTGGGCATTGTCCCTTCTCCTATTCCCATGCCGCTGATTTAGACCATCTTCTACCTCTGGCTCTTAAGCTGCTACATCTTTATGCCCACCAACGGGATGTGGAATAATTGCTTGAGCAGGCTCCTGCTGTTCCTCACGCTGATTTATATTATCATCGCCATGTTGAAGATTTAAGATTTGGGCATTGTCACCTCTCCTGCTTCTATGCCGCTGATTGAGACCTCTTCTGTTGTTTTGGGGTTCTTGCTCTACCACACGATTTTCATGAGCTTCTTGTGGTGCATCTTCACGCTCAGCATTTCGTCGTTGTACCGGTACACCTACAAGCCCGACATTTTTCCTTTGTGCATGTGCACCTGCAAGATCGGCATTTGGTCTTCGAGCCTGGACACCTCTTCTGCGCCTCTGTCCTTGGCCTCTTCTTCTTAAATTTGCTTGGTTAAAGATGGCGACACCTTCTAACGGATAAACGTATTTTTAAGATGAGTAAAAATTTTCCTTAGACGGCTTTTTGTGCTAAACGAGCTAAAGTATTTCGTGCAAAGAAAATTTTTTGTTTCTTGCCCAAAAAACTTTTCATTACTTATATATCGTATCAATATTCTTTCAATTTTGGATTAAAAATTTCTGTTTTTCGTGTCAAGTCATTATAGCAATCACGTTACACCGAAAAAAAAAACTTCTAATACATTAAAAATATGTTTGATAAAATTTAACAATGTGGGCCAGTTAAACCATTAACTGCTAAAAAGTTGTATTCAAATATTTGAAAGAAAAAAATCATAAAAATCAGCTAAGGTGGGAGAACATGAAAATTATCGATAATAGCATTTTCTTGTTCCTCTGTCAGCAATACATCATCGGCTAAAACTACATCAAGGACTTAATCGAAGATATAAAAAAAATATAATATATAAACGTGTTGTGAACATACCTCTAGGTAAATATCGACTACTTCTTTGACGAACCACCGCCTGCATGTAGTCTTCAATTGGTATTCTGATATTTTTTTTTTTTTTTGTTTTTTTTTTTTAAATTAAAACAAAAGGTATACATTTGTTTACAACTATTTTTCAATAATTCAATACTTACTCATGAAATCTTGCTTTAAGAAAAGTCAGCTCATCTTCCTGCTGTAATAAGCTTGAAGGCCAGTCCCATTTTATGACACCTTGACTTAAAACAGTTCTGTACCACATGTCGAAGATATCTGTCAATCTTTTCAACTTCACTGAAAGAGACAATTTTATGAATTGAATCATACATCATTGTTGTATATTATTATTTTCAGGATATACATTATTTATTATGAATTTCAATGTTATTATTTCTTAATGAACAAAAATAAAGCGCTCATTGAAATACAGAGAACCAACATATTAATGAGGAAAAATTCTGTTTCATTATGTTTTTACAATGTGGAAGGTGCCCAATTTAAATTTTTTATTGTTTTAGTAGTGTATACATACAACCACATTTCATAGCTATCAATACTTTGAAATAATTTATAAACGTGGACCATCATCTTCACTTGCTCCTTTGTCAAAAAATAATTTAGAATGTACAAATAAACCACACGGTGATTAGAGCATGACTATATTTATT
>JAPYYV010023325.1:0-19120 GCA_030522625.1 Copidosoma aretas
TTGTAGGTTAAGTTCTAATTTTACTGACTTCTCTATAGTTTTCCCTTAATCTCTATCAATGAAGGAAGAAAATAAAAAAAAAGTTACTCATCTATCTATTAATGTTCGCGAGATATTAGGTATTGAGTAAAAAAAAACAAATTCGCCCACTGTGCGACGTGGCTCTTTCACTCGCTTTCTCTTTCTTCCACACTCTCACTTACTTTCACACTATCTCTCGACGCTCTACGCTACCTCCGACCTCGCCATATCCTAGTCCCTCTTGGTTGTCGTCCACGTCTCGCTATTACTTTCTCGGCACGCTAATCGGCTCCTCATGGTGCTCGTCGGGCTGGTTACTGCTCTCGGCGATGACCACGAGGATAAAGAAGCTGTACAGCCAGACTAGATGACGATGGCGGCTGCGTGGATAGGAGCTGGATCGCTGCTGATGATAATAATGCTCGCAAAAATTCACTGTAATGCGAAAAACTCTTGCACGCGAATAATTTCTTGACGGCTCAAAGACTAACGAAGAACAGGCTAGCGCGAAAGGCCCGCTGTCTTGTGAGGGCTAGGCCGCTGCTCGATGTCCCCTCTCTCTCTCTCTCTCTCTCTCTCTCTCTCTCTCTCTCTCTCTCTCTCTCTTTCTCTCTCTCTCTCTCTCTCTCTCTCTCTATGTCTTGTTCTTGCTCGACACCACTCAAGTTCAACTTGATCTCGTCGCTGTTTCTGCATGCATACTTACACACTTACACTCACTTGTACTGATCTCGGCGCAATACAACGAAACCAATACATTAATATACACGTATTAATAATGAGGGGGTTTTATAAAACAGGCACAATAAATACGAATGTACATAACAGTGTTGTATAAAATACTCAATGAAAAGTATCGTAGATAAGATACAGACACTTTAAAAAAAAAGTATTTCAGTCCAAGTAAGAGACTTGATTTTAAAAGAATATATGAGTACGAGTACAAGTATTTTGAAATACTTTTAAGATACTTTCAAGATATTTGCATGGAAAAAATTTTGCAAAAATGGGAGAAATGAATCAAGATTATAATTTATTGATGAAATTTAAAGTTATATGTATATCTTATTAATTTTCAAGAGTAATTGTTTTTTGAATGATTCGTCTGAGAGTATAGATTTTGTTGTTGTCAATATCATTCCAATGGCATTGAACAATCTTTCTACAAATGCACTACTTGGTAGTTTAGTATTATACTTGACGAAAAGTTTTTTCAAAGGAGGGAAATTATTCAAGGTATCTAAACCTTTAGAAAGTATTCTCAAATAATTAGAGAATTCCTGGTTACTCGACAGACTTGTATCTTCTGTTTTATCAAAGTTAAAGAAACTCTTGTCTTCTCGTTTCCTTTTTTTGTCTACACTTGTGTATTTACTAGTTTGAATTTTTTTTGGTAATAGTAAATTTTTAATGTACTAATCAGCAAAGGCTTTTTTTTATATCCTTTGTCCAGTACAATTTAAATTTTGGATGAAGACAAGCTGCTATAACATGCTGCTATAACGTATTACTGTAACCTGACCATGTGAATAATTGCCGATCGTCGAAAAATTGTTAGGGGTAACCAAGGTAATCATTGATTAATATGATCGATCGAACGAAAAAAAATTGTATGTAAAAATTTATAATTTGTCCTCTATATTAATTGGAGTATACCAAAATATCAGATACAATAAATCCAAGATACTGTAAAAAATAGGATTTAAGATACTTTAAAGATACCAAGTATCTTATCTAACTTGAGTATATAAGATACTTGTATCTAAATACTCCCCAACACTGGCATACACGCGCGCCACTTAAATGTTTTTACTTAAAGTCCTTATTGTTCAATTATTTTCTTTTTCAATTTAAATCACTCAAATTCTATACGGCACTGTCGCTCTTCTTTCCATCTCTTCTCTTACTTTTTTCAGTCCTGTGCTCAGGTCTTTTGTCTTCTTTACTCTCGCATAAAACACAAAAAAAACAGGTACAACGCACAAAATAAGCACATAAATCATATTGGTACTATTCTCGCACATGAGACTCACTCTGGCGCTATACGCTAGAGAGAGAAAAAGTGACCCCGTCACAATATATATTGAAAGTTTCGAAGAAATACAATTTTCATATGCGTAAAATTAGGTTCGTTATAATTAAACTGTTGATTTTCGTAACAAATATGTCATTTGAATCCTAAAAAAAAATTATATTCATGAACTTGTACAATTGATTACGTTTCCGTGTCATTTTTACAGTCTAATTATAAAATTTCGAATAAATGCATTTATTTAACATACATACGGTCTCAAATCAAAAGTATCGTTTTGTGACTGGCTCGTAAGAGTTACTCATTTACATATACGAGGATAGTAAAATTCCTATCAAATTCAATGTACAAGTAGATATTGCTCATTTCGTTCAGTTATTAAATTTCTTATTTCATACAAAATTACACTTTACTTGTTCTTTTTTTTACTTGAGAGATTTAATTAAAGATGAAGAACTTCATTGTTAGAAAAAATGACACTCTCGTGGATTTTTACATATAAATCTGATAATTTTAATGTGGTTTACGTTAGATTACAATGTAGAAAAAATGGAGTACGAGAAGTCTAGAGCAGTAAGTGAAAATAATACAACGTCCTCAGCAGGCCAAGGGTCTCGATAGTCATCAGCGGCAGCGCATTTACGCGCACCACCTACGGCGTCTTCAGAGGGCCAAAAGTCTCGCTCGTCATCAGCAACAGTGCGTTTGCACTCTCCGCCCATCTTGTCTTAAAATCGAACTGAACAATCATCATCTTTGAATGTGCATTTACAACCTGCGCGATCACTCACTTCTGACGAGGACACTGTTCAATGAAAATTCAAAATGGCGGATTAAAAATGGCGGACGAAAATTGTAAAAGAGGTAAATTTTTTATTATATAATACATATTTAGAGGATTTTTATGTTGCTGATTACGAATCCGTTTTCAGAATCCAAAAACTCAAAATGGCGGACAGAAATTGTAAAAAAGCTATATTTTTTAATGAATAGTACACATTTGAGGGATTTTTATGTCGCTGATTACGAATCCGTTATCAGATTCCAAAAATTTAAAATAGCGGGATCCCAATGGAGGACAAAAATGTAAAAAATGTTAAATTTTCAAATAAATTATACACATTTAGGGGTTTTTAAGCCGTTTATTCCGTTATCAGATTCCAAAAATTCAATATGGTTAATCCAAAATGGCGGAAAAACATTCTAAAAAAGTTGAATATTTAAATGAACGATACACATTGAGGGGTTTTTGGGTCTCTAGTTACGATCCAAATTTGGAAATTTATAGTGGCAGGTCCAAAATGGCAGAAAAAAGTTTAAAAAAAAAGAATTCTTCACTAACCTTCATTTGGGGGTTATGAGGTAGCTGATGAGGAATGTGAAAGTAGATTTTTTAAATTATAAATAATGAATTGAAAATGGTAAACAAATAATTCACAAACATTTAATTTTAAACTATAAACTATTCTTTAAGATTTTCAAAGTCGCTAATTAGGTCTTCGTTATTCAGAAATTTAAATCGTGGATCTAATATGGCAAACGCAAATCCTACAAAATATTTGTATTTGTAATAAATTTTTTTGGCAGTTTTCAAAGTTGCTGACTTGTCATCTGCTGTACAACATTATTGAATACACAACGAAAATTCTAAATGGTAGGTTGAAGTGATCAGAAAGAGATTTTTGGCAGATAATTAATACGGGCTGGGATTTTGAAGTTAGCTGAAAATGAGTCTGCTATCATTCCATGTCAATTTAAAATAGTGCTTCCAATAAAATTCTAATGTCACTTTTAGGTAGTGTAAAAATGTGCACGAAATCGATTATTATGCACAAAAATTGAAAATCATTTCATTTATTTACATATCCAGTCATTCAGACACAGTCATACATAAATTTATACAGGTATATGAGCAATTCCATTGGGTTCCGGCCACTAGGCGCGCGCGTCGCATTTTTCCAGTGGAGGACGCTCTGTTCAACTCGCTCACAGAGGAAGTTAAGAACTGAAAAAAATATTAAAATAGGTAAATTGGTGGATTTTGACCTGCTCTTTCCAATAATGCAGTTAATTTTGAGATTAATTTTTTTTTCATAGAGAAAATCACGATCTAAGTTCAAAGCGTTACTGCGAAAAAATGCATTCTTTTTTTTTTTTTTTTTTTTTTTTTTTTTTTTTTTTTTTTTTTTTTTTTTTTTTTTTTTTTATAGCAAGTCTTGAACTACAGTTCGTTCAATTTTTAAGTTGGGAGGGCAAGAGGCAAATGAGTGGTGAATAATCAAAAGACAGTAGCGCGTGGTCGAACGCCACCTCGCGCCGCACGCTGCGCGCCTTCACTGCGTGTCAGCTGCGCTGCATGTTATTTTTCGTATAATAGTTTCTATTAAAAAAGTTTATAACTAAATAATATTGTAAAAATATTGATTTCTTGTTTTTTACAGCTGTATTCACAAATAATCTTGTAGATAAACTATTATACGCTTTTATTTTTTTTTTTACTGATTTGCTGGCAACTTTTTTTAGCTTCGATCCAGAATCAGTAGGCATAGCTTTTCTTGTAGTACTTTTTTTTAATTTAGAAGAATCGATACACATTGGATTTGTTTTTCCTGCCTTATGAATCGGTGGAAATATTTGAAATGACTCTGAAACTGAAAATTCTCTCAATTCTGAATGCTTAGATTTTACAATAGGCTTTATACAATGAAAAGATAATGTGCCCGGAACCGTTACTGCTGATGTAAATCTTTCTTATAGTTTTCCTTGAGCAATCAAATAGTCTTGTTTTGATGTGTAGTAACAGATAATATTTTTACAGTTTTTCTAGGCCCAGTCATACAGATTTTGAGTTGTTAAAATTCTATCATTCGAAACCATTCTCAAACTAGCTCAGCGAGCATTACTTTTGACTGCAGCCCCTATGCCGTCACACGCATTTTTACCGTGCGCGGTAGCGTGAAAATGCCACTCTGCTTCAACAGAAAAGTCATCCAAATGGTGTAATATATTTAAAAAATTATATTTATTTTTAAGTGTTGGGCCGCTCCGTCTGTAAAGTATATAACTTTATCAACCGATTTTAATGTTTTTTCGGGAAATCAATTAAGATTTTTTGTATGCAATGGACGGCTATCGTATCATGAATCAAATTATCTGAAAAAATTGCAATACTTTCATACTGTATCTTTAAATCGGATTCTTTGTAATACACTACAACTGTTGCTAAACTGCATTGATTATTATTGTAGTTAAACGACTGCACCGCGTCTTGAGTAACAAATGCGTAATTTTCAGAGAAATCTAACAAAATTAAAAATTGTCCTGATATTAATGATTCTTTTGCGTATTTATAGTAAGGAGATTGTGATTTTGAGATAAATTAATGACTTTTTCTTTTAATTTTAGTTTAACTAAATGAGACGATAAATCGTTAATAAAAGTGTCATTAGTGTCAATCCGAGTTTGTAATGTTGATCTACCAGTACTGTACCATACTTAATACTTTACTTTGTCGATCGAAGCATTTTGCATTAAATACATTAAATTTGATTTAAGCTGATCAATCGCAGGGCAGTTTTTACATTTATTCAAGTAACAGTTTGGTGTTGGCTCTTTGCAAACGATTTGTGATATACAGTCTTTATAATTATTAATCAGACCAGACGTTAGACTAGAAATATCTAGGCCACTAAGCATAAGCTTGACATTTTGGTGGTAAACGCACACACAAACCGTATGTGCGCCGCTTGGACCAGCTAGTACGCAATATTGTGGCCGCAATGTAGCAAATTTGCTAAAACCAATTTTAATTTCAGGGTTCTCATCTTTAAATTTAACATATAACTCTCTTAGATTATATAAAATGAGTCTTTTTTGAAAGTAAGTTTTACTGCCATCTTCATTTTTTACACTTTTAGTGTCTTTCATTCCAGGCATTATTCTGCTATTTTCATCGTTTTTATAGTGATTTTTTACTTTTTTGAGTGTATCGTTGGGCAAAGTCTTATAATATGTTTTAGAGGTATCATGGTTTTCGGAATGTCAAGATTGGCCCACTGACCATCTCGAAGAATTTGAAAAATTTGCAGTTTGACGTACGCTCCAAGTTGCGGGCAATAATTTGAGAAGTAGGGTTTTCTCACTTTTTGTAATGCTTGGATCAAGTAATTTAATTTTTAAATTTTTTATTATCTGAAAATAATCAAGCGAAGGTAAATCATCTTCCAACACTTTTTTTCTACGTGCATAGCAAATTGAAGCCCTTTGGGATAGTGTAGGAAAAATTTTTTTTACATTTTCAGGGACAGATCGTAGATTTTTTGAGTGCGCAACGTTACCTTCATAAATATCAAAACAATTTTTGAACGGCATTTTTTCAAATTTATTTACTTTGGTGAATTGGGCGTCAATATTCAGAAAATTTTTTTTTCCGACTATTAAAAAAGGTTAAAAAAATAACTATAAATTTAAAAAAGTATAAAATAGTCACGAGACGTAGCCATAAATAAAGACAAATGAAACAGGCTCGAACGACTAGATAAAAAAATTACAAAATTTATATGAAAACAAAATGAATTTCTGTCAGCGTTTACGAAATTATATATTCTTACAAATAGCTCCATGAAATTTTTTCGCCGTAACGCTTTAAACTTAGATCGTGATTTTCTCTATGAAAAAAAAATTTAATCTTACAACCGACTGCATTATTAGAAAGGGAAGGTCAAAATCTATCGATTTACCTATTTTAATATTTTTTTCAGTTCTTTATCTTCCTCTGTGAGCGAGTTGAACAGAGCGTCCTCCACTGGAAAAATGCGCCGCGCGCGCCTAGTGGCCGGACCTCAATGGAATTGCTCATATATGTACATAAATGTTTTTTTTCGTTCATATTTTTATCCATACATAGACAAATGTGTATATATATATACGTATATTTTTGTATACGTATATAGTTCTACACACTTACATTTTTCATCACTTTTTTAACACACAATCTAAAATAAGTTTGTTTTATCAACATTTTACCGTTACAATAAAGAATTACGCAGTCCAGTTACATCACTTGGAGTAACAATTATACAACAAGTAGAATCTTGTTAGCAAGCGTAAAGCACAGGAAAACAAAAATCAGTTTTGAATGACGATATGGGATAAAAAAAGCATTCAATTAATAATCTTCGTTGTCGTCTTCGTCTAATGACTTTCCGTCATAATCTATCCTGCTTACTTCTTCTTCAGGAAGTTGTTAGTACTGGATGATTCATCAGTAAACGAAGAAGAAGTGAGCAGGATAGATTATGACGAAGAGTCATTAGACGGAGACGACAACGAAGATTATTAATTAAATACTTTTTTATCCCATATCATCATTCAAAACTGATTTTTGTGTTCCTGTGCTTTACGCTTGCTAACAAAGTTCTACTTGTTGTATAATTGTTACTCGAAGTGATGTAACTGGACTGCATAATTCTTTATTGTAACGGTAAAATGTTGATAAAACAAACTTATTTTAGATTGTGTGTTAAAAAAGTGATAAAAAAATGTAAGTGTGTAGAACTATATACGTATACAAAAATATACGTATATATATATACATATTTGTCTATGTATGGATGAAAATATGAACAAACAAAAATATTTATGTAAATATATACCTGTATTAATTTATGTATGACTGTATCGGAATGACCGGATATGTAAATAGAAAAAATGATTTTCAATTTTTGTGTATAATAATCTAATTCGTGCACATTTTTTACACAACCTAAAAGTGACATTAGAATTTTATTGGAAGCACTTTTTTAAATTGACATGGAATGATAGCAGACTCATTGTCAGCTACCTTTAAAATTCCAGCCCGTGTTAATTATCTGCCAAAAATCTCTCTTCTGATTACTTCAACCTACCATTTAGAATCTTCGTTGTGTATTTAATAATATTGTACAGCAGATGAAAATTCAGCAACTTTGAAAAATGCCAGAAAAAATTTATTACAAATACAAATATTTTGTAGGATTTGTGTTTGCCATATCAGATCCACGATTTTAAATTTCTGAATAACAAAGACCTAATTAGCGACCTTGAAAATCTTAGAGTATAGATTGTAGTTTAAAATTAAATGTTTGTGAATTATTTGTTTACCATTTTAAATTCGTGATTTAAAATTTAAAAAATCTACTGTCACATTCATCATCAACTACCTCATAACCCCCAAACGAAGGTAAGTGAAGAATTCTTTTTTTTATTAACTTTTGTCTGCCATTTTGGACCTGCCACTATAAATTTCCAAATTTGGATCGTAATCAGAGACCCAAAAAACCTCTGAATCGTTCATTTAAATATTCAACTTTTTTAGAATTTTTTTCCGCCATTTTGGATTTACCATTTTGAATTTTCTGAACCTTATAGCGGATTCGTAATCAGCGGCATAGAAATCCCTCAAATGTGTATTATTCATTAAAAAATCTAGCTTTTTTACAATTTCCGTCCGCCATTTTAAATCCCCAATTTTGAATTTTCAGAATCCGATAGCGGATTTGTAGTCGGCAATCTCGCAAACATGTAAGTATTTTTTTTGACGTCATCTAACTGCTGCTTGTTATCACAATCAAATTGTTTTTTACGTATGATCAATGCGATTGCGTTAATAATAAATTTCTAGGTTATGTGTGGTATCAGATCTTTGCGGGGGAAACGATTTCATATTCTACAGCTGAAGACAAATTCATTAATAAAAAAATTCGAGTAGATTCCGCAGAACAGCAGCATCAGGCGAACACAGCTTGCAGCGTCGCAGCATCAGGTACAGACCACACACGTCGGATGCGGGAACAGGATCGTCAGCAGGTACCATTCTATTTTTGGCGCAAGAGTTAGGTTCACCACAGAAAGTCCCTGTTCCAGCGCCAAAAAATGTAGCTGACAAAGCCGACCAGCCTTACACCGAGAAAAAAAAACAACTTAGAATTCACGAATACAAGAACAAAAATATGTTTGCATTCAGCAACGATGATAAAACGATTCCACATTTCAAAGGTTTTTCGCGAACTTCTTTTTTAGCAACCAAAATCAACAAAACCTGCTCCAACATAGCAGCGCTTGTTATTTTCATTCGAAACTTTCTCTTACTTTACTATACATTCAATATACAAAATTCACACTGATTTCACACAAAAAATACATGTTCGATTGATCCGTAACATTGCATCGGGGAAGCGGGGGGGAGGGGGGTTTGATTAAAAATATTTCAACTGAACAACAATATTGCTGTCAAGATAGAAAAAATGTAGTATCTGAAACTTTTATCCGACAACCCACATCGTTGAAAATTAGTTATTTATCACCAGTATTAATCCAAATGTGATGGAAAAAAATTTTGTTCAACTATTTATGTCGAATGGTAATATTTTGAATTTCGTATATATTTACTGTGGAGGAATATATTTAATAAAGTAAAATAAAATAATAATGTGCTGCATCCGAAAAAACGACACATAGATCGTGAAAGTCACTACTCGTGGGCACCGTAAAATTCGCTTCTTGCAAGTATCAGCTGTAAAATGGGCAGTACATCTCGAAACACGACTAATGCGCGCTGGTTATCTGTGCCACCTGACGTCGTTTTTCAGTCGGCACGGCAGCACCCTTCAACCTGTCAAATTTCTTTCCTTGTAGGCATCTGTCAAGTCGCACGTCGTTAGTTACTTGCGAATGTTGTGGCCTCTACCACGATCCTATGGCTCAGTTGCCAATGTCGACGCACCTATCGAGTCGCGCATTACAAGGTACTTATTTTCTCAAGTGTATATTGTTTTTACGTATAATAAGCACGCATAACAGTTTTGGCAAAATTGTCGCTGACTATATCACGGTCCTTGCTGCAGTGCAGTTTTCGGGTTGCAGGCCAGTGACAGTTATCATCGGCGCGGGCGTCGCCCCAACGAACTCCTCGAGGTGTTATCGACGATATCAGCTGCCGCAGTCAACAGGGAAGTGTAAATAGTGGCGGGCATCTAGTGGAGCAGGCACTTTCAAAGCCACAAAGAAAACCAACCGTTGTGCAAGTACGCATGTACTATTTTCAAGGACTCGATTGCCTATCTTTTTTTACATCTTGCTTTTTTCTTTACAAAATAACGCAATTACTCGATTCTTTACGGCGTCATTTTACGTTTCGTCTGATGCGGTTAGTTAATTTTGTATTTATTGCCATGGCATGTTCGTGACATCGTAATTTATTTGTTCTTATAAATTGTTGTAGGAAAAATTGACGGTCCAGCAAGTAACATTGAGAAGTGTTATTTCAAAAAAAGAGACAAATTCGAAATTAATTACTGTGGTACAAAAAATTTAATATTATTATGAACATTCTGAAAAACCTACATAAATTGAAAAATGTATGCATCCCCTCTCATGGACTTATCTCTAATCTTGACCTTTTCGCAGAGGGTTGTCTTTCACCTTCGTCTGATTCAACAAAAATGAACGATTCGTCGGTGTTTTCAACAGTTTCATCGAGCACTGATTCATTGACCATACATTGATTTGTTTCTATTTCTTCCGAGTCACTTTCGTCTATCGAAATTTATGATTGTTTAGCATTTGAGCAATTTTCTGAGTTAAAACAATTTAAACAAAAGTTGGTACATTTAAGACCATGTTTTCTGCAGCCGCATTTTATGGAAGAGCAACCTTTCTCACAGCTGCAGCAAATAGCTTTCAGGAGATTATAGGGTATTAAATTCTCGTCTGTGGTATTCGGTCTAATGATGCCTTCTGTAGTTTTTTTCCAACCTTAATCGGTTACGATCAGTTTATTGCCAAGCCACGTTTGAAGCTGGTAATACGCTTTAAAACAATGCTGTTTTGCTGCTCCCGTTGTTAGAGGTAGTTTTTCTAATTTGAAAGTTGATTTGAACGTGCCTGTTTTGTACATGTCAAACCGTAAATCGTTCAGCGTTATATCTTGCTTTTTACTGTACATTTATTAGCAGTATTTTCGTAAAAAATATCAGCCAATGGAGATCAATCTTTGTTTGTAAAAGTGTTTTTATTGACGTTACCTCGAAAATCGCTCCTTAAATTTATCTTATTCGTATCCTGCAATTACGAAGACGCAAGTGTAGCAGATACAATTTGTTGTTTTAGACATGCATGATATCATACAAAAACTTGCTCTGTACAGTAATCAAATATTGATATTAAATAATCAAAGATAGATATTAAAATTTCTATAAACATAAAGAAATTATGATGATTTTATTAATTAATAACGATTGTTTGACGATGTATATGCCAAATACCACAAAAAAGCCATTTTTTCGGTTTTTTCAATTTTCCAGCCATTTTTTCCATTGCAGTGTACTTTTTTTCACTACTAATTGAAAGTAGACGTAACAACGAGTAAGTTTGCCAAATATAAACTCTGTAGGTTGCGTATTTTTAGGTAGGAATTTCGTTGAAAATTTCATTTTTTTTTCGAAAAAATGGAATTTTAAGAAAACCTTATATTTCCTTTCAAAAAAATTACTACATCTTTATAATACCAAAAGGTATCTTTTAAAAAAGTTTGGGCTCAATTGTTTTTTTTGTCTCAAAAAAAAAAATTAAACACCAAAAAGTAGGTTTTGTGCATTTTTTTCGAAAAATTTTGAGGTTAGGATAAAAATAGTTGATACAAAAGTTGTAGATCTTTTTATCATCTACAACTTTTACAGCAAACTTTTTTCGATATAATGCATTGTTTAGCCAGAAATCGCGAAAACTTGATTTTAAACCCTATAAAGCCACCCCATTCCCCCCGGATAGCAGCAGACTGTTTGATTTATTTTTTCCTCTTTTAGAATATCTTATTCTACAATATCTCGGTGTCAGATTGCTGTAACGAATTTTTTTGTTGTTTAAACCCTATAATGACTGGCCTATATAGAAAAGAGGAGCACTCCTATTTCTCCGAGGTGGGTTCGTGAACAAATCTATTGAAGATATAATGCATCTCCATTCAAAGTATCAACTTCCTTCATCAGGCAAATTTTCGCAAACAAGTCGGTTAAAAAATGCACTTTTAACATTAACTCTTATGGAGGTTATTTTTCTATTCATTGATATGATGTAGTATCTTATAAAGTTGACTCAAGATCATAATAAAAAAAGTTCGTACTAAAAGAAGAACTTTTAAGCTTTCTAATTACATATTGAATATCGGGACTTATCAGGGAGATATTATAAAATGTTCAATCCTTAAAATAATAATTTGGCGATTAGCGAGAGTGAAATGTCTGCCTATTGTATGTATAAGTATAACATGTAGCATTCAGCTATGTCTGCTTAAGTAGGGATGTATATGTCATTTCTAGTACCTTGCACGGAAAAAAAAAATGTTTATCAACTCATATACATAGTTAGCAAGTTTATTCGTATATACATGACGTAATATTACAGTCAAGTGCATGTCTGACACATTTTATATCGTAAATAATATGCTGATTGAGAATCGGAAAACCACAGGTGCCCACGCTGCCTTGATACGGCACCATCGTGGAGAACCACCTTCAGCTATTAAATGACGTGGCTGTACAGTTCCAGTTTTTGTTTCTTAAGTCCACGTAATATCCACGATATTACGTTTATTTTATATAGATGTAAGTGTGACTAGCCACATATTTCTGTTTCACGAAGAACGTGTTTGTAAGTTTTTGAAGTTATACTTCTATAGGCTCATTATGCAGGGGAAAAAATCAATAATTTAAAACTTTTATATTTCTCTAAATGTGTAAAAGAAGTAAATTTTATCTAAATTTATGAAAAAAAAAAAAACACTTCCTATGAGATTCGAAGTCACGACCTCCTGCAAACGAGTCGAGTACCGTATCGACTTAACCACGAGCTACCTCTATAAGCCTTCATCACTTCTTGCTATATTGTGGTTCGTAGCTTACTTTTAATTTAAATATTGATTTATTGTCTATTTATTGTTGTATTTATTTACTGCTACTAATTACAAAAGGCGTGATATGAGTCCTCGATGGCTTAGTGGTTAGCGTGCTAGCTTCCTAGCCTGACAGACTCGAGGTAAACGGGTTCGATTATCGTTGAAACATTTTCGGGAATTCTGATTCTTGGACTTTTTCGGTGGGAAAAGTACATGTGGCGCCGAAAACACATTTTCCCGATTCTAGCAGACTGACTGCAGTTTCTCCTGATCATGCCTGAATCTGGGAGGCAATCCCTCCTTGGGAAGGTCGTCGGTGCGCCTAAACACTTGGTGACTGGGTTTCTGCTGGCAGCGTGCAGTCTTGCCAATCTCCGTCGCGGAAGTCAGCAGCCCACCAGTCAGGCCGATGGATCGCCGGCAAGTCCCTTCCGGGGGGGGGGGGATAACACCTGGGCCAGTTCACACGGTGAAGTCGCTATCAGCGCTGCATCTATCGGCGCGGCTGGGCTGAAGATCTATAAGTGAATTCACTCCGCTCATAAGTCTAATGCCTGACCGGGATGTGTTTCTCTCTCTCCTCTTTGACCTAAGGCTGTTTTAACACCTCAATATTCCGAGCTTCGCCTTGGTGTTAGGTGCCGACCAGATTCCTCCTTTGGTCTCTTGGTCGGTCATCGAACTTCACCGTTAATTTATCTTTCCACTATTTATCGGCTTCTATCTCTTCTTTCCTGTTTCAACACCGATATCAGAGTAATAGCCTAATGGCTGGCTTTCTCTCGGGGAGGATCAGTACAGTGACCGGGGCATTCCACCTCGCAATTTTGTGGGTAAAGACCGATTGACGTAAAATTTAGTCAGGACGTCGGAAATACCCCAAGAAACAAAAGTGATGTTGTGCCAATATGCACGTTTGCCCTAGGGGGGGATGCCACCTCATCTAGGGGGTGAAATTTATGACATTTAAAATAAGTATGGGAATCGATGGAGGGATGAATTCTTAGCAAAAAGTTATACATAAACTTTTTTCGAAAAGTTAATAGTTTCTGAGTTATTCGTGATTAAAAATGTGAACTTTTCGTTCAAAAACCATGTTTTTTATCAGTTTCTCGCAAATAACTCAAAAACTTTACAGTTTATGAAAAAAAGTATAAGAACCAACAAGAAGCTTGTAAAAAAACAAAAAGATTGTTTTTTTTTTTTTTTTTTTTTTTTTTTTTTTTTTCTTTTTTTTTTTTTTTTTTATATCTTATTTTTTTTCCTTCTATATGTAATTTCATATCATTCATTTCAATGTATAATAATAGGAAAACGGCGGATTTTTTGCCATATAATAATTGAAGACATTTCAAATTATTTGAAAAGACCTTTAGAAGGAGCTGTTAAACAAGTCATTAGCATGAAAATTGATGGAGTTATCATCAAAATGAAATTGCTTACTCGCTTCTTCAAACCAAAAATCGACACTAAAACCAGTGCCTTGACTATCAAATTTGAAATTACAATTAATCCTTCTATACTTTACTGAATTTCAGTACTAATAATGTGTTAAAAAAGTTCGAGTGGTTTAGGAAGCTTATTTCAGAGAAGAATTTGTTGCCTTAAATAAAAAACGATGTTTTTAATTTTACAAAAAATCGCAGTATTTTCAAAATAACTTGAAAACTAAAAAAGATACGAAAAAATTTAGGTTTTTTTTAACGAACACTTTTTTTTTTCCATTAGTGTAAGATAAAAATTAGTCGAGACATGACCAAAATAGGTTAAAACTTTAACTAGAGGACTACATTTCTTCATCTCTTAAAATCTATACATTTCAAAAACGAAGAGTTTGAAAAAATTCTAATTTGCATTACATACATCTCTTTAAATTTGCTGTAAAATGAGTGCTGGCACGTTTGAATAGCTTGAACAATACATTGAGTATATATGTATTCACATACCTATAGATGAGTATATTATAGTCACGGTTGTTCCGTTACTTTCTCTTACTCTGATACCTATTACCTTCCTTATTCCTATACCAACTCATACCTATACATACATATACACACACACATATATACACACAAATATTAGAAAACCGGTCCTAGAATGAGCACCTGTTCAAGTTGCTTGGCGCTGTGAAACATCTGCTCGTATACCAACCTGTATTATAAGTGTACACTCAGTGTGCTCCGAAAATCGAACGAATAAACACGTGGATCGCTTCGTGATGTTATATTATTGAAAGTGAGGTTACGACTCAGTCTTCAAAATTATTAAACTGTATAAAGAAATCGTAGGTCGCAGAAACTTGCTTCTAAAGAGTATCAATTTACAAAAGAAATGCCGATAATGGTTGATGAAGAGAAATTTTTATCAAATTATAAGGATAAAAGCCGATTTACAGAATACCTCGTCAACGAATTTCAACAAAATTCGGTTACATGCTATCAAGAAAAAGGAGAAGCCAACGAGCTAATAGTTCAAATAGCTGTTCAGGATATTTCAACTTTGACAAAAGTAATAGTAGCAGATAGTAGGTAAGCTATGCTGGTACCGGGCCACCCACCCCCTCTAGCACCATCTGTTGGTCCTAGCTCATCCACCCCCTCCAGCGCCATCTGTCGGCCGAGCAAATTTTCCAGCTCGTGCTGTTAGACGAGCAGATTTTTATCCCCTCCAGGCCGCAGCACTTTTTTACCCCCACCAGCACGTACTGGTCGACGAGCACTTTTTCACCAGCGCACGGAAATGTCTACCCCCCTCTAGCTCGTGCAAATTTTGTACCCCCACCAGGCTGCCGAGAGCGCGGACCGTTAAGACATTTTTAAGGAATTTTTAAGGTACCAAGTTATCTGGTGGACCTGAAAAGGGTTTACGGTATGCTTAATATTTTGAGAAATTATCTGCGGACACTAAAAGGATTACATGTTTTTATCCGCTGCTGCGGACCTGGGGGAACGGCTTCGAGAGCTAAGTGTTTCAAATGTACACTGAAGTACATATTAGTATGTACTTAGTGTCTACGTATACCAGGTCCCTGGTGGCACAGTCGGTAGCATGACTGACTGTCACCCGGGAGGTCGTGGATCGAGACCGATGTCCGGGGAAATTTTTTCTATGCCTTTAAATATTTGTCTGACGTAAACAAGTCGTAAAATGACTCTTACGAATTTTTAAAGTAAAAAATCGAATTTAAAAAAATAAATTGAAAAAACTCAAAATTTAAAGATGGCCCTGAAAAGGGCTGATGACGAGCGCTCGGCGCACCGGCGCGGCGCGCGCAACTTATGGCTACTCCGCAAAGTTTCCCCCACCATGCGCCGTTCGGAGTAGCTACTCCAGAATCAATATAAATAGGCTCTTTCGCGCATCAGCTACATTCGACTTCGAAGGAGCGATGGATGAGCAACAGCAACAGCAGCAGAACGAGCAGAACGAGTCGCAGCAGCAACAACAGCAGAGCGAGCCGCAGCAGCAACAACAGCAGAACGAGCCGCAGCAGCAACAACAGCACGACATGATGCAGCAGCAGGAGGTAGAGGATGAGCAGCAAGAGCAACTGCAGGAACAGTAAGAGCAGCGGCAGGAACAGCAGCCGCACGAGAGTATCCCGGACAGCCCCGCCAGCCCAGATAGTCCCGCGAACCGAGTGGTCAACGACGCGACGCCGACGATGGAGGTGGTGATGGCGGCGATGATGATGTCATCATCATCGACAGCAACGACGATGGAGATGGTGATGGCGGCGATGATGATGACGACGACGAGGAGCCACCCTGGAAACGGCGACGCGTGGTCTATTGTATATACGTCACGTCGCCAATCAAGAAGGAGAAGGGGAGACAAACATATTGATGTCCTGTAGTCGAGTAATATAAAAGGACCAAAAAGCCGTTGTTTTTTGCTGCTTAAACTGAACAGCAAAAACTACATCGTCGCTTTTTTATTCGACGTCTTGATGTCTTTGCTGTAGGTGATGATGATGGACTCGTCCAACTGACGACGTCGATTTCCTCATCTTCATCTTCTACTGGATTTTCCATTTTTTTTTACTGTTCTCTGCCTTTTCCCATATACACGATCTTGAAGCCTTGGATTCCTCAAGAATTGCTAGAGCTCTTTGTCACTCATAGCGACAAGATCTCCGATGGAGTACTTGCGCTTGTCGTTGTTAAAGTTTTCTATGTTGCTGATTAAGATGTAATAAAAAAAATTTGAAAGAGCCTGTTTTTTATAGACCAATTGACGATTGTTCCCCTTCCACATGCTGTGGTAATTAGAGGGGGTTGATAAGCTTAGACTGGAAGGGTTCATTTCTAGTCAGTCTATAAAAAGCAGGCTCTTTCAAAATTTTTCATCATTCGACTCCAGTTTACAGTAGCAGTATGAGCAAAGAGTGGAACGACAACGACGAGTTCAGCATCGAAGAACTCATGTTGCTGAGTGACGAAGAGCTGCTGAATTTAATCACGAGCTCACAGTTTGAAGACCATGATGAAGGAGAAGCACCTGACGAGAGCCATGAAGACCTTCCTCAAGAAGCTAAAGGCGAGGAAAACCAGCAACCTCTGGATCCCGGCATAACACAACCGAGGTCTCCATTGCCACAACCACCACGTTCTACAATGTAACATGCGTCGGTGGCAGCGCAGATTACACCATCGTTGACTTCAAAGGATGTTAACACAGCAGAAACACCGAAGAAGTGCTGAGTAGTCTGCCTGGTTAACAACGATCGACCCTTTTCAGGGCCAACATATCTTTTATACGCAAGGTGTATGAAACTCAATTAATTGGAGTTTAAAAAAAGAGTCTACTTAGGTGTTGATGGATAAGAGCCCCAACCAAACGCTCTTATCTGTGGGGTACAACCAATAATTTTTACCCTTCCAATACATCTTATTACGTAGACTTTAACACCTAAAACTCATCATCGCTAGCAACTTCCCATTCCATATTGAAGTAGAACTTGTTCATTCGTTTGACATTGTGTAGAGCACACATGGACTTCTACGCCCCATTGTGATGAGGACAAGCGGTGACCTGTCTTGGGAGCTCGAACGGTGGATAGTCTGTCATATGAGTGACTGCAAATCCAAATCTTTCAAGCCACTTTTGTTTTAGTTCTCCAATTACAAAAATCGTGGACGCATCTTTGAGATTCTCTCGTAGGACATTCCCGATCTCAGTGTAATTGATATTACCTGAATTCCAGGCTAGTCCATGATAGCAAAGTTCAAGATGTAAATTTTCATGTTTGTATTCTGTGTTAATTTATGCCACGCAAAGGGTGCTTTAAAGAGGAATACTTGTGCATCGCTATCATCGGTATGTAGAGAGAGAATAGCTAATTCCTTAAGCACATGATCATTGCTTGGCTTTTGCATATCCATCACATATTCCATTTTTATTTTTTCAACTTTTCATAACCTTCACGTTCTGGGAATGATGATTTATTCGTTGAAAACTTGTCTGTTAAATTTCTCAACCAAGATTTACTATCATCAATGCATATTGATTTTTCGTTATATCGAGATTAAGATCACCGTAAGGATAATACTGCGAATTTAAGTAGAGTTTGACATTTCTTATGTTGCAGTGATCGAACTTGCTAGCATTAGCATCTTTCCGATTTTTGCGATTAGTTTAGAAGGCTAATATAACATAGCGCGGCTTTTCCAACCGATTGGACGTCTTAACTGTCCATATATGTTTCAATGTTGTGGGTAAGAGTGGATATTCATAGAGCTTCCAAGTTCGGAAACTCATAGATATAAACTTATCTTTTTGTAAATATTTGAGCAGACGAATTTTATGAGAATCTGACATAACAACATAGGGCATGAGCCAATCAAGCTTTAATATTACTATTTTAAACTCTTCCCAAGTTACTACCGCATTAGCTGCATCATTAGCCGGGGGAATTCCTTGTTGAACAACTGCATTTAGGTCATTTCTTGATCTCGTGAGTATAAGTTCGTGTTTTACATCAGCTTTAATAACTGCATTCAAGGCAGTGCACGGTTTCTTCTTTAGGCTTTTCTTTCTTTTCAGACCCATACCGAATTTACTTTTTAGCTTCATAGCACTCGTTATCGCTAGAGCAGCTGCTTTTTCACCAATATTCGAATCTCCGGCTTTGACTC
>JAPYYV010023339.1:0-14716 GCA_030522625.1 Copidosoma aretas
AACACTGATTACTATATCGGGTTTCGGTGCAAATACACACATTTGTCCTGATAAAATTTTTTTTTATCATGTCATACCGGAACCATCCAACCGAGGGGTCACTATGTGTAATTTACTGTGCATATTATTAATTTGTTTAATATTAAAAACTATTGGCACCAGAGCGTATTTTGTCGCTGGGTACTAATTACTTTGCATGATAATAATTTATATTCAACAATAAGAAGTTCAGACATTGGAACGTATTGGGTTACTTGGGATTAGTTCCTCGAATCATAGATAATTTATTTGAAGAACAAAAGTACTGACACTCAAGCATATAACGTCACTACTCGGAGAAAAAAATCACGCAGTTATCTCATAGCGAGCGTAAATGCGACAAATATATGACTTGCTACGCAATATTAGTATAGTTACCATGATTTTAGTGCATAGAGCTATTTGCTTGAACATATGGACTACAGCGGTGACTAAAATGCATAGCGGCAATGGAATTTTTCCGAAAAGTCACCTTGCGTTTGCCCACTCCCCTAACATAGCGGATATATACATATACGAGCTGGCAGAGCCTTCTTTGCTATGCTAAGGGAGCAGGGGTAAAAATGCGTAAGTCAACTTTTGGAACAACTCCATCGTCACTATATAAGTTTCAGTCATCGCTGTAGTCGATAAGTTCAAGCAATCGGCTCTATGCACTAAGGTTACGGAAACCATACTACCAGTGCATAGCAAGTCGTATAGATTTGTCGCATTTGCGCTCTCTATGGAATAACTGCATGATTTTTCACTCGGAGTAGTAAGGTTCTATGCTTGAGTATCGGTTCTTGAGTTCGTCAAATAAATTATCTATAATTCGAGAAATGACGTCATTTGCAACCCCCTAGTACTACAACTAATACATTTTTGGGGTCAGGAAAAAAGGGGTTAAATATTATTCAAAACGGCTGGGATTGGCACATATTATTTATTGGGACCCTATAAAGGTGTAACTACGCTGCCAGCCGTTATCTATTGTTATCTCCTGATCATAAAAGTTGTTGAAGTAGTGTATGCCTTTTTTAGTGAAAACATTAAGCAATTTTTCATGGTTTTTAATTTTACAAATGACCTTATAATTATGAATCAGATCAGTATGAGGTATTGCGACATTGTAAAGAGTACCTGATTCAGCTGCATTTTTTGCATTTTTATCTGCTTGTTCATTACCAAAAATACCCACATGCGATGGGATCCAGATAATTTCGATTGAGATATCTCGCGTGCTTAATTCTGATAATTTATGTCTTATCTCTATTAATAAATATGACTCATAACTTAGGCCATTGATTGTTTGGAGTGTTTTGACTATACATTGTGAGTGTGTTAAAATTTTGAATTTTTTATTTGTACTATTATTTTCGAGATATTTATTAATGACTTGTATAGCTGTTAAAATTGCATAGCTTTCTGCTGTAGAAATAGACGACAAGTCTGGAAGTTTGTAACTTTTATTAAAGAAGTCATTTTATGACCAAATTGCAAAACCTGTCATAGAATTTGGTTCTTTGTTTATTTTTGAGCCGTCTGCATAAATGTTTATTGTCTCCTCTTTATTAATTTTATCTTTAAAAATTAAATCAGGATTATCAGATTTTTTTAGGGTTTTCCCCATCTCCATATCTCCTTTTATGTTGTAAAAGCAATTTTTGTATGGTTTGGTGAATTTGTGAAAGATTTCTGATTGTAAGATTAGTCCTTCCCTATGTTCAGTCTTTTCAAAACATTGGATTAAGAGTGATTTTATACGATTCATGTTATAAATTGGATGCGCGGAGATTTCTGTAATTGCTTCTAGTTTAATGATTATTGGATTAGGATAGTATGAGAGGTTTTTAAGGACGAATTTGTACGCTAAGAACTGAAATCTTGTATCTAGATAAGGAATTTTTGCCTCTGCTGTTATGATCCTTATAGGTGTGGTGCACTGATATCCAAGTGCTAACCTTAGAGCTGAGTTCTGTATCTTTTGTAAAATCTCGAAATGACTATCTTTGCATGGAGATATCAGAAAACCCCCATATTCCAGTCTGGATCTAATGAGAGATTTATACAAGGTTATGAGTATGTCTGGGTCAGCTCCCCACCAAGTACCCCTGAGGCATTTTATGATGTTTAAGGGAGATTTACAACGAGTTTTAAGGTCTTTAATATGTGAAAGCCAAGTTAGCTGTCTGTCCAGAGTCATTCCTAAAAATTTTGCTGATTTTGCGTTTTCTATATCTATATTTTTAATTTTGATTTTGTTTTTCCCTTTTTTCCCATCTTCACTAAAAATTACTAGGTTACATTTTTCTGGGGCAAGTAGGAGATTTTTTAAAGCAAGATTATCGTATAAAGTATTAATTTTTTTTTCTAAGTCTTTTAAAGATTCCTGTAGATTTTCTCCTTTACATATCGAATAAATAACTAAATCGTCGGCGAACTGTAAAATTTTGAACGGGAACGTGATTAGATTTGGGATGAATTTAGTGTAAATAGAAAAAAGAGTGGGACTAGAGCAACATCCCTGAGGAAGGCCTAGATTTGCACTGAATTTTTCATTCTGGATGCCAGGAATATTTGTTGGTATGATTGTTCTTTGATAGATAAGACTTTTGTAAAATTGTAAATACTGTTTGGGTAAGCCCAACATTTTTAAGTCTTGTAGTAAAAGTTCTGGTATCACACAGTCAATGACGCCTTTAATATCTAAAAAAAGGGCAATCATGCATTCTTTTTTATAGAAAGCTTGATTAATAGTATTTACAAAAATGCTTAAGCTGTCAATACTTGATTTCCCTTTTCAGAATCCAAATTGTTGTGTGGGTATTATTTTCTTTTTTTCTAGAAACCAAATCAATCTATAGTTTATAATTTTATCTAAACACTTTAGAAGGCACGATGCCATTGAAATTGGTCTGGCTTTGCTAGAGTTATTTTTTGGAATAAAAGTCATTAAGTATTCATTCCAGCTGAAAGGAAAAACACCCGAAGCAAAAATATCATTAAAAATATTCAATAAAACTCTTTTGTATGATTCTGGCAGGGATTTAAGGATCTCATAAGAAATTTTATCTGGGCCTGGAGTTGAGTTATTTTTTGTTGATTATAGTGAGCAAATCAAATCATTATAAGTAATGAGAGATGTTAGTTGTTCCTCATATTCTGGATCACCGATCACTTGATCTAGATCAGGGCAGATATAATTGGGATGTTTTGGTCAGGTCAGGTCCCTAAGCAGATTATTTGCATTAAGATAGAAGGTTTTATTACCTGCTGAGGAGATTGGTTTATTGAACCCATTCTTAAAAATCTTAATTTTTTGCCAAACATTGGATATAGGAGTGGAAGAGTTTATAGATTGAGCAAAGTTTATGAAGGATTCTCTTTTGGATTATTTTAAAATTATTGTGGTCTCTGCACAAATTTTTTTATAGTTTATGAATTTTTCCAAATTACAATTGAATCTCATGGACCTCAAACAAGCTTTTCTGCGCCTAATGGCTTTTTCACATTCTTCGTTCCACCAGTTTTTATTTTTGTTTCTAGAGTAACTAATCACTTTGTTTTCATTATTGTTGCTTTTCGTTCCATTTTTATACGAGTCAATTATACTTTGGTCAATTGCAGATATACATTTATTGTATCTGTCCAAAATGTTTGAATTTATAAATTCCATATTCCAAAAAATATCTTTATTTGTTTCTAATTTTTCTTGTAATTTTATCCAATCTATTTTTTTTTATTTCATATTTATAGTTAGCTCTAATTAAAAGTGTAGGTTCGGCTTTAAATGTTATTTCGATGGGAAAGTGATTACTTCCCCAGGCGTCATCCAAAACGTTCCAATTTGAATCCAATATCAGGTTAAAGGATGTAAACGTTAAATCTATGTTCGAGTAACTAAGTGTTTTAACCCCGTTAATATTTCTATAGTAAAAATGTGTAGGGTTATTATTATTCAATAAGAAAAATTAATCTATATCCAAAGAGTCACTCAAGGTTATTCCGTTATTGTAACAGTCTTCACTACCCCATAAGGTATGGTGAGCATTAAAATATCCCATTAAAACAAAACTATCGAAATTTCTAATTTTACTAATTAAATTATCAAGGTCCTCCGGTATCAGGTTGTTTCCTGCTACTGAAGTTCTGTAACATCCCACAATCAATATATCTCCTGAATTTGTACAAACTACTACTGAACCAAATTCCAGACTTTTTAAGTTCCAATTAACTGGTTCTGATATGAATCGTTCTCTCACCAGTATCGCAATTTCTCCTTCTGAATCTTTATTATTGTCTCTATCAAATCTAAAAGTTTCATACCCATTAACACTGAATTTGTGCTTTGGCTTTAACCATGTTTCTATGAGTACTATATCATAATTATTACAATGATTTAAAAAATCATTTTTGTTTTTTATACTTCTACAGTTCCACTGAATTATTTTTAATTGATCTGTTTTATTATTCATTTCAATTAAAATCAATTATTATTACTTACGTTAATTATTAAATGTTAACTGACCAAAAACAACTTGTAATTTACAAAATATAATTTAATTAACGAGGTTTTTTGTTGTTATTACTATATTTGTTAACCTTTTTTGGTATTTGTTTGTTGTTTGTGTTCAGTCTATCCATGAGTTTATCTACAATATTTGTACCACCTTCTTGATTTTTTTTAACTTCTTTGTCCTGAGAATCTTGTGTCTGGTTCCTGGAGTTCCTTGTTTGGTTGGTTTCGTCTTTTGGAAGATTGTGGTAGTGTACGCGGTTTTGGGATATGATGTTTTCTGTAGAGAGTCCATGGGCCCCCTTTTCAAATGATTCCCTTATTTGTTGACGCCACTTGTGTTTTTCATCAGCGTCTTTCCTAGCTTGTGACAGTCCTGTTGACTCTCCTGGTTTTATGTTTTCTTTGTTTTTGCCTTCATTTATTGATTTATTATCCTCTTTGTTATGTTGTGGGACTTTTCCAACCACAGGTTTAAACAAGGCACCATAGTCAATTTCCACTTCTGTGGTGTTTCTGAATATTCTTTCCAATGCTTTTTGCTTCAGAGCTGGGAAGTTTTCTTTGCTTTTTATAGGGGCAGGTGCCGCCGCTTCCACTTATCTTCTAGCGTCGAAGAATGGGACGTTGTCATATGCCATTATGGTACATATCGCTCTCTGTTTTTTGTGTACAATACAGTTTGAATCAGTGCTCCTATGCTCACCATCGCAATTTGCGAACTTTGGGCTCTTTGAGCAGCTTCCTTGACTATGCGTGTCATCTTTGGATTCGCCACACTGTATGCATTCTCGGAGGTTCTGGGATCACAACGATTGCTAGTTTGACCGAAATCAAAACATCTATAGCATTGCATAGGATTCTGAATGTAGGGGGTGACTCTGTGGTTGGCATAGCATACCTTGACTGAACTTGGTAATTCCTGGCCTGCAAAATAGATTACTACTGTTTCACTTGGTATCCATTTATTTTCTCCTTCTGTTTGATCTTTATTCCTTCTTTTCAGTATTTCTACTTTCTCAATTTCAATAGGCGAGTCTGTACGTTCTTTTATTTGTCCTTTTCTCCATTGTTTGTATACCGGGATGAAAGATTCCAAATAGGCCTTTTTCAAGCTATTTTTGATATCTTTATTTATCAAGAAATCGTTTGCATCATCTGTTTTTGAAAATAATTTTAACCTAGGCCTTGCCTTTGCTCTCTATATCAATTTTGCTCTGGTAGACGTTGAAAAAGAGATTTCCAACACCACTCGGTTTGAGGTCTTTTTTCCTTTGAACAATTCATCATATCTTACCCATATTCCGTATGGGCCTCTGTTGCTTGCTTTGAAATATTATTTTTCAATAATTTTTAGGTTCATTGTTTTCACAGCTTGCTATTCCGACTCACTTACTTTCACACTTTTGTTGGCACCTGTACTTGTTTCCAAGTTTCGGTCGTCCCGTTCGTCGCGAGGATGTTTTTTCCTGGCAAGCTTGGCATTTTTTTCGTTTTCTTCAACTTCCATTTCTTCAAGTCTCTGAGGAGGAAAGTCTCCTCAGGTTCTCTTTCTTCATCCATGTTTATAGTCTTTGTTTCACCACCCGTAAAACGCGGGTGTTTTTCTTGAGGTAATCTCTAAGTTCGGTGCGATATTATTTAAGTCGTTATGAAGAGTTATTGTGCACGATGTAGATCAGTCAGCACCGTGCTACAATTTATCGCTTTAAGATCACTTTATCACTCACTATGCGATTGATTTTATTTTTAGTATGTTTTAGTCAAATGATTCAGGAGCACGATCACAATCCCCACGGCATAAGTCCGGTTGCCGCGCAGATCTATCGCCATCTCTTATTCATCAAGAGAAGACAATATGCCATGTTGCCATTTAGGGCAAGTCCCGGGAAAGGATTAACGTCCCTTGGGTGTACGTTGTTGTGAACAATTAAATAGTACGATGACTCCCAATGTTATTGATTAAAAGTAATTTTTTACTTTTTAATCGATTTATAAAAGCGTACATTTTTATGATTATACGAATATTTTTTTTTTTTTTAATCTCATCAATGATAAAATTAACATTTGGTATAATTGCAAACACTAAGGTTGTGCTTTCTCAGCAGGTCGTCCTGGATGATGTTATTGGGCTGATGCAGGGGTAAATGACCCAATTACTGCACACGCCCTAAATACTGCGCACTTTGATATAATTACAGGATTTATATATTTTAAAATACTTAAATACGTCTGAAAAGTACTTGAAACAAAATATCATAATCATAAGTTATTATTTTCAGAAAATCTTCATTCCAACAGACACTTTCTCGAGTAGACGTGCTCCTAACCTCAACAACAGTCTGTTAACGTTTTCGCACGAACGATTGTCTTCTGTGTTTTTTTTGTGTTGTACAAACTTGTAATAGAAAGGGAAAGTAAATGTATTAAAAATTAGTCCCTCTATAAATCAAATAGTCCTTTAAATGTGTAAATTAGGTGCGTATTATTTGATGCGCAGTAATTGGGTAGGGTGCGTAGTAATACATGCAACGAGATATTTTTTTAATACTCGTTTTTTACGAATAATTAAATGTTTTGAACATCAGAAAAATTATTTTATGTTAGATTGATAGTAGATATTCGTTGTAAAGTTTTAGTTTGATGTAGTTTGCATGCAATAAGCACGTAGTAATATTTATACGGCCGACAAAAAAAAAAGTGCGCAGTAATCGGGTTATTTACCCCTAGCGGCTATCATTCTGTTTCTGCGCTCCCTACCAGCACGAAATATTTTAAAATATTAAAATATTTTAGAATGTTTTAAAAATATTTGATAAATATTTTTTAAATATTTCTTAAGGATATTAGAAAATGTTTTTTTGGAAGCTTTCAAAACTATTTTATTAATTTTTTGCACTAATATTTTATTCTATCACTGAGAAACATTTCTGAATAGTTGCTTTTTAATATTTTATGAGAATGTATGAAATATTTCAGTAAGATTTTTAGAAATGTTTTTGATATATTCATAAAATATTTTAAAGTATTATAAATAAATTGTAAAACTTATTAAATCAGTTAATTAATTGTTGAATTTCAAATAATGTTATAAAAAATTATAAGTGCCTGCGTAAATGGAGTGTAAATTTGGGTCGCTTCGTACGAGTATGATACTTTGTGAGCTTATGAATGAGTTTTGCTCATCTACATCGAGGCACAAGTTACTTCAGCCCAGTGGATAAAGCGTTGGATTTCTATACAGCGGATTCGAGATTCAAATCTCCGTGGATGTTGATGATTTTTTAAAGGGTGTTTTTCCGTTACAGATTGTACTTTAATTCATAGAAAAATATTATAACTGATCAATTACGTGTGAATTAGGACAATAACAAGTGTACGGATAACTGCTACCATACATTTTTAAATTGCATAATTATTTTTTAAAATATAATTTTAGTTGTATGGAAATATTTCATCTCAATGTATTTTACATATATTTTAGAAACATATGGAAAATATTTTGAAACATTATTATAAAATATTTTAATAAAATATTTTTCCTACCTCGGGCACTTTTGTAACCCTGCATGGTACAACCTCAGTAGGAAAAATAAGATTCGCCACTCATGTGCATCCGACCAGAGGGGTCCCAACGATCCCTCGGGCGGTGCTTTGCAAGCGCCCTCGGGCCCAGGGACCGCCCTGGAGAGATGCGAGTTAGTGACAAAAACTACTATTTTACGCAGGACATTTCATGTTTAAAATCATTTGAAAAATATTTCACAATGAAAAAAAATATTTATAAAATATTGATAAAATATTCATAAACTATTCATAAAATATTTCTGTTCTCTTAGAGCTGTGTGGGCCCCTGCTCATTAAATACATCTATAACGTCTTTGTATCTTCCAAACAGTAAGGTGCTGACTATTTTTTTCAATTTAAATCATTAATGTAATTGAATTGGAGTCTGTCAATGGACCTCCCCTGCATCACCCCCCGATGACCCCCCCCCCCCCCCCCTTGACTCGAAGACTGGATCTGTCCTTGGATTTAGTGGATATTTAGTTTTCCTACTGTAACACCTCCTGTATGGTTCTAAATCAACTTATTATCTATATCCTATCTTAAAAGGAAGATGGCTTAGAGGGCGCATCCATATTAAAAACACGTTTAGAATGCATGTGATTGGCTGTTTAGAGAATAGGGCTTTCGACCTTTAATAGGCTAGTCCTTTATAAATAGACTAAAGTGAACCGAGCTTAATTGGCACTCTTGCCATACTCATGACTTTGACGCTCGCAACGTTGCATGCAACAACAATAAAAAATTTTTTTTTTTTTTATAATTCAAGTCTAATCCATGAAAATGCTTGGAATACACGTAAAAATCATGCTCACAAAGTTTCAAGCCTCTATTATTAACCGTTAAGGAGATATAACAGTTTTAAGGAAAAGATAATTTTGATGCCTAAATAAAGGATTTCTAAGCTCTGCTCTACAATAAATAGTACTAGCGTACAAAAATACGTGCAATTGTTAGGTGTATATGTATAGTACTACTTAAAAATATAATTGTCCCATTTTGAGTGGTCCAGGGCCGGCTGTATAGGATATTTGGGCGCACTTTTCATGATTTCGCAGTTTTTTGTTAATAACGTATTTTTTTAGTAACCTTCATATGAATTCCGGCCAACAAAAATACGTGCAATTCTTAGGTGTATATGTATGGTACTACTTAAAAATATAATTGTCCCATTTGGAGCGGTCAAGGGCCGGCAGTAAAGAATTTGCCGGCGCATTATGCGCGATTTCGCAATTTTTTGTTAATTTCGTATTTTTTCAGTAGCCTGCATATGAATTCCGGCCAAGAAAAACACGTGCAATTGTTAGGTGTATATGTGTAGTACTATTTAAAAATATAATTGTCCCATTTGGAGTGGTCCAGGGCCGGCTGTAAAGAATTTGCGGGCGTATATTGCACAATTTCAATATGATTTGTTAATTTCGTATTCTCTCAGTGGCCTGCATATGATATCCGGCCTACAAAAATACGTGCAATTGTTAGGTGTATATGTGTAGTACTATTTAAAAATATAATTGTCCCATTTTGAGTGGTCCAGGGCCGGCTGTATAGGACATTTGGGCGCATTTTTCATGATTTCGCAATTTTTTGTTAATAACGTATTTTTTTAGTGACCTTTATATAAATTCTGGCCAACAAAAATACGTGCAATTGTTAGGTGTATATGTCTAGTACTACTTCAAAATATAATTGTCCTATTTGGAGTGGTCCAAGGCCGGCTGTAAAGAATTTACGGGCGCATTATGCACGATTTCAATATGATTTGTTAATTTTGTATGTTTTCAGTGGCCTGCATATGAATTCCGGCCTACAAAAGTACGTGCAATTGTTAGGTGTATATGTGTAGTACTATTTAAAAATATAGTTGTCCCATTTTGAGTGGTCCAGGGCCGGCTGTATAGGATATTTGGGCGCATTTTTCATGATTTCGCAATTTTTCGTTAATAACGTATTTTTTTAGTGACCTTCGTATGAATTTCGGCCAACGAAATACGTGCAATTGTTAGGTGTATATGTATAGTACTACTTAAAAATATAAATGTCCCACTTCAAGTGGTCAAGGGCCGGCTGTAAATAATTTGCCGGCGCATTATGCACGATTTTGCAATTTTTTGTTATTTTCGTATTTTCTCAGTGGCCTGCATATGAATTCCGGCCAACAAAAACACGTGCAATTGTTAGGTGTATATGTGTAGTACTATTTAAAAATATAATTGTTTGGAGTGGTCTAGGGCCGGCTGTAATGAATTTGCCGGCGCATTATGCACTATTTCAATATGATTTGTTAATTTCGTATTTTGTCAGTGGCCTGTATATGAATTACAGTCGACAAAAACAGGCGGAATTGTTAGGTGTATATGTATGGTACTACTTAAAAATATAATTGTCCCATTTTGAGTGGTCCAGGGCCGGCTGTATAGGATATTTGGGCGCATTTTTCATGATTTCGCAATTTTTTGTTTATAACGTATTTTTTTAGTGACCTTTATATGAATTCTGGCCAACAAAAATACGTGCAATTGTTAGGTGTATGTGTTTAGTGCTACTTAAAAATATGATTGTCCTATTTGGAGTGGTCCAGGGCCAGCTGTATAGGATATTTGGGCGCATTTTTCATGATTTCGCAATTTTTTGTTAATAACGTATTTTTTTAGTGACCTTCATATGAATTCCGGCCAACAAAAATACGTGCAATTATTAGGTGTGTATGTATAGTATGTTCTCAAATGAGTGGAAAAGAGCCATAGTTAGGCCTATTCCGAAGTGTTCTCTGCCCTTGCAAATTGCTCAATTGCGACCTATAAGCTTGCTCAGCTCTGCTGCCAAGATACTGGAATCCGTGGCCTGTAAGCAGATCACTCGGTATGTCGAAGAGGTGGGGCTCATGGACCCATACCAGTCCGGATTTAGAAAGCGACACAGCACCCACACAGCCCTGATACGCATGGTTGACGACATCCGAGAGGCATCAGACAGGAGTCAAGTGACACTAGTGGCAGCCATAGACTACTCACAAGCGTTTGGCTTAATAAACGTGGAATTGGCAGTCAAAAAACTCGAGAACATGGGGTTTTCAGATTCAGCCTGTGCTTGGATAAAATCATACCTCTTGTGCCGCCCTCAGGTGGATACTGACGGCGCGGAAGAGTATTCGGCGCCACTTCTTCGACACTGCGGGGTACCCCAGGGGAGTATTTTGGGCCCCCTCATTTTCGCACTGTACATTAACGACGCACCTACAGTCCTCAAATACAGCAAGCACCATAACTATGCCGACAACGCAACCTACTACTTGCACGGCCGCTTTGACGAATTGCACCTCCTGATCACAAGAATGAACGACGATTTACAGCGTCTTGAGCGCTGGACGGAATCCAACGGTCTGCGGATCAATCCGAATAAAACTCAAGTTGCCTTGTTCGGGACGCGCGCATATATTAGCCGCATTGATCACGCGAGTTTACTTAAAGTGCGAGTAGCTGGACAAGACGTAGAATATTCAGACCAGGTCAAGATTTTGGGTACAGTGCTAGACGCGTCATTAACATGGTCTCCACAAGTTGTTCAAACGACGCGGAAGTGTTATGCTGCCCTCTCCAGGCTGCGCAAGTGTGGCGATTCCATACCAAGACATGTACGCCTGACCTTGGTCAAGGCCCTTGTGTTTCCCTATTATGACTACTGTGCGGGTTTATTTTTGAGTCTTACATCTGAACTGCAAAAGAAAATCCAAAGAGGAATGAATGCAGCCGTGCGTTTCATCACTGGTTTACGGAAATATGAACACATTACGCCCACATACGAGTGCCTCAACATCATGCCATACTCTGTGCGCAGAGACTACTTGAGCATATGCATGTTAACTGCAATATTATCTCACAACGAGCCGAAATACCTGGCTTGGGAGTTTCGGTTTCGTCCAAGTGATCGTGTGGGCTCAAAAAGGGCTTCCGAACTGGACATCGTTGTTAATTGGGCCAAAAATGGCTTTTACCAACAATCATTTGGCATAAAAGTTGCGAATCTGTGGAACAGTTTGCCTTCGGAACTGCGAGCCCATTGGAGACGTCCCGTATTCAAAAATAAAATAGGCGTGCACTTACTACGGGAGTACTTCGAAAAGGAAAAACAAAAACAATAACAAAACAAGTGACTGTGCTGAGTGATGACAGCGCTAAACTTTTAATATAGTTAACACTCTATACTTCCTTCTGTTCATATTTAATTTGTTGGAATATTTTTTTTTTTTTTTTTTTTTTTTTTTTTTTTTTTTTTTTTTTCTTTTTTTTTTTTTTTTTTTTTTTTTTTTTTTTTTTACCGATACTACTTCTGATAATATGCCTACTTGTGATAAATGCAATAATGTAAAGTACAAAGACTAATGTACAATAATATGATGGACTATTATGGGCCGGGAGCCCTTAGTCCACAATAAATGAAATAATAATAATAATATAGTATTACTTAAAAATATAATTGTCCCACTTTGAGTGGTCCAGGCCCGTCTATATAGGATATTTGGGCGTATTTTGCATGATGTTGCAACTTTTTGATGATTTTGTATTTTCTCAGTGACCTGCATATGAATTCCAGCCAGCAAAAACATGTAGAAATATTTTAAGTAAGTGTATAGTACGATTTAAAAATATAATTGTCCTATTTTGAGAGCCGGCTGTATAGGATATTTGGGCGCATTTTTCATGATTTCGCAATTTTTTATTAATAACGTATTTTTTTAGTGACCTTTATATGAATTCCGGCCAACAAAAATACGTTCAATTGTTAGGTGTATATGTATAGTACTACTCAAAAATATAATTGTCCCATTTTGAGTGGTCCAGGGCCCATTTTGCAAGATTTTTGAATTCTCAGGCTATTTTCAAATTTTAAATATATCTGCGCATGAATTATGGCTAATAGAAACTACTGTCAATATTTAATGCATGTGTACAGTTAAGTTTGGAACATAATGATATGGTTTCAAATGGCGCAGTATTGTTTACAGTTAATGACGTAATTTTTAAGTTACTCTTACGTTCTTATTACGACTTACTAAATGTTCTGTGAACTTAGGTCAAGTTTTGGGTCATAAAACATAATTTTATCAAACTATTCATGCGTATTTGTTGGGCAGTATTTACGCTGGTACTATTTTCCGTAGAGCAGAGCTTAGAAATCCTTTATTTAGGCATCAAAATTATCTTTCCCTTAAAATTGTTATATCTCCTTGACGGTCAATAGTAGAGGCTTGAAACTTGGTGAGCATGATTTTTACGTGTATCCCAAGCATTTGCAATGATTAGAATTAAATTATGAAAAAAAAAAAAAATTTATTTTCGTTGCATGCAACGTTGCGAACTTCAAAGTCATCCCTACTCTTTTTAATGTTCTGAATAAATTTGTTAGCGTCTGGCCTGTAAATACCTGTTTTTTGTGCATTTATGAATTCTTTCCAACATTTTTATGATTCTTATCCCAATTCTCTCCATTTTAGTCCAGAAAATGTCTCTATCGATCGTATCAAATGCTTTTTTATAGGCTATAAACACATCATATAATTTATTGCCCCCATTTTTTTAGATTTTTTTAAATTTAACCATTTACTACACAAATATAGCCCCCGTTCTTTTTTTTGCTCTGAAGCCTTGTTTTTTTTTACGCTAACTCTTCTTCAATATAATACAACTACCCTGTTTTTAGCGTCCTCTTATTCCTCCATAGCCTTGTATCCCATTAAGTATATTTGTTAATTTAATTATCCAAATCATGGAAAGATTTTTGAAACATTCTTCCACAGTGCCGTCGTCTCCAGCGGCTTTTACGTTTTCTATTTTCGTTAGAACTTTCCGTAATTTAATGATCTATATAGCCTTGACAAAATTCTTCCAGACTTTGCTGTTGATTTACATACTACTTTTTTCGTTTTTCGTATAACATGCCTAATTGTTGACTCCTAACAAATTTTTAAATGATTATTCTATGGCTCTTTATTTTCTCCCATTCCACTTTTTTTAGTTTAAATTTTTCAATAGCTTTCCAAAACTCACTTAAATTTTAGCTTTCTGCTACGTTGCTTAGTTTTTTATGGGCTTTCTCAATTTTTTGATTTCCAAAAACTTTTTTCAACATCTTTTTTTTTAGTCTTACTTTTAATTTTTGTACTCTCTCTTTTATTTTTGACTTATCTTTGAGTGTATATGTAATCTTCTTTTCTGCTCAATTATTCTAAAATCCTGTGTATCAATTTTGCAATTTTTTCCTTTTATTGATCTTATTATTTTTGGTTCCTCTGTTACCTCTGTAATTACATTTAGTAACCGGTCCCATTTCTCTATGATATTTATTTCGCCTATGGTAATTATATAATCCAAATATTTGTCTTCTATCTCTCTTAGTCTTTTTGAATACTCATATTTTCTACTTTATTTACAAATTATTATTTTCCTTCCTTCTTCGTATAAAATTTCCTGCGATTTTAAAGGTCATCGGTAGATGATCAGACTTACCTCTAGTTACCAATTAAAGTTATAATAGCACTATATCATTCCGTCTTTACCTCTAATACAAAATTAGAAGCAATCTCTCCTCTTCTCCCACATAAGTTATATACCC
>JAPYYV010023342.1:0-10387 GCA_030522625.1 Copidosoma aretas
TTAAAAAATAATTCTGTTCGAAAAATCGAGTATAGAAGCTGCGTTCTATATATTAAGTATTGAATAATCGAACAAGTTGTAGTACGGGAGTTTAATTAAAGAATGTTATACATCATAGTCCGAGCGTCCCGTATAATTGAACAGAAGCCCGCGAAATGAGAGAGATAGAAGCTGTGGTGGTAGAGTTTATGTCTCTTTCTTTCGACAAGACTAGTATTAGAAACATAAATGAACTATTCCATGCAATTTTCTGTCTTCCTCAATTCAATATTTAAGTGCTCCATTTAAGCACTCAGTCTATATAATATGTATAACTTCTTCGGGCTTAAGAAAAAATACTGACCTTTACAAGTAATGATTCCTTTAACAGAAAATAATTCAAAGCGACGAATTCGATATCCGCACTCATACATTGATTTATAAATAATAATAGCTAAAAATACATGTTAATCTTATGAAATCATCTGTAACTCAAATTTATCAACTTCAAATACATACTTGATACACTGCACATTTGTCTTTGATTTGATTCTTAGACGTCAAGCAATCAATCAAAGTCAATTCAATCTTCTTGCTCTACATAAATCATTAAATTTCGATTAATTTGTAGTATTGTAGTAATTACTGTTCAAGAATCAGTAGGACATTACCTCTGCGACTGCTGAGTTAGCCGACTTGGTTAATAGTATCAACATAAATACAACATACAATAGAGAAATAAAAAATATAATTACATATAAGATATCATTAATTCCTAGACTAATGTCACCGTCTATAAATTTTCGGCTTTGTTGTAAAAATGATGTAAAATACACCGCGATACAGAGAAATATTGATACTGAGTAAAAATCGGATACAACTTGTGATACTTCAATTAATGATGCATGTATTTTACGTAACTCTAATGTGGTTAATGATTCTATTTCTGGTCCATTGGGATTCAACAAATCAATAATTTCTACGTTTGATACATTTTCAAAAGTCTTTCTCAGATAATAACTAATCATTTCAAATGACACTTTGATTAAAGTAGTAACCATAACATATTGCATTATTATTGTGTCTACTATAATGTGAGGAACCAATCGTAGGAATAATAATAACTTATAAGATTCAAAGCAAAAATACATATGTGATATTATTGTAAGTACTAAACAAATATGAGTAAAGAAAATAAAAGGGAGTTTTTTTGTTTCTTTCGTCATATATTTATCGTCATTTTTATTTTTTCTCAATCTACTCAGCATTTCTTTCACCAAATTCATTTTAGTTAAAATTATAATGACGGTCTTTTGTTTAGCAATACTTTGAATTAAAATAAAACTAGCAGCTGAAAAAACTAGAATACTATCAAAAATATAATCAATGTTATAAACTAATATAAAATTATGATGAACGTAATAGTCCACGAGGATTATTAGTATAAGTAAACAAATATTATACGTAGCACCAGTATAGGAGTAACTGAATGACCAACGGTTAAAAGCAGTGTCTTTAATTGAGATTTCATCGAATCTTATCGTTATACAGCCAAAAATGTGATTGAAAGAATAAAATAGCTTTATAAACGATAACCCAAAATGTTTTGTGTTTTTTCTCGATTTTAATTTTGCTATCATATTGATACGAGTTTCAAGCTGAAAAAATGTTAGGTTACTCTTATTATTTAAAGAAAAATGATTGATTACATTGTACACATACTTCTGCAGTCATTTACAGGCCAAAAACGGTTACTGAAATTTAACAGCACTATTTTCATGATATTTAGAATTTTTCTTCCGAAAAAATGTAATGTTATTGAGATGTATAATTTAAATTTCAGATTATAAGTATTGAATTTTTTCGACAAAGGTCTGACTTACTTTGAATTTTAATTCTGACTAAATATGGCGTAGTATTCCGAGAGAACAACAGAAAATAATTCATTCCTCAATAACTTTTTTCATTAAGCAAATGATGGAATTTATTATTTAGATGTTACACAGCAATGCTTTAAAATACCCGGCAGTGAGCAGTTATATTATAACGAAGTATGTCTAATAACTTATTCTGAGACTTATTTTCATCTATATTATTAGCTAAGTCTTATTATCGGAGAACATTGAGGGCTATGAACTCATAAATTTCACTATTATTCTTATTTCTCATGTTATGATGGATACACTTTTTGCATGATCATTGTTATCATAATTATTTTTATATTTATTGTGATTATTATCATCATTATATTATGGCCATTGTTTACAGTATTTACGTTAACGCGTTACAACTTAATTAGATTAAAATTATCATACGTCTTTTTTTCTTAACTCATATAATTACGAGCATCTGAATTGGGATGCAATCGATCGTATGAATTTTCATTTCTATATTTTTTATGTGAATACCACACATTTGTTCGACAAGTTAAAAACTCGAATCAAAAGTTATGTTTTTAAGAGCTTATGCGCGATGCATAATCTTATTTCATGTCAATACATCCATCGTAAATTTTTGTCCTAATGTTTAAATAAAAAGCAAGCCATGCCCAAAACAACTGCTTCGTTGGATGATTTATATAGTAGCGTAACCAACAGACATTTTAAGAAGCTCCACTCACACAATAGTTTGCGTCTACATACTGAGAGACCAATTTGTTCACTATAAACATAATATGTTAACTATTAATATATTACATTAATGATCTGAGTGGGTATATTAATAGTTAACATATTATGTTTATTGTAACAAATTGGTCTCTCAGTGTAATTGATGTACCGGTTCGTCAATACTATATATTACAAATACATTTGCAAAGTGAAAAACTGAAGTATTTTATCCATTCGAATGATGGTAAAAACTGCCATGATAATATTGATGTTCGGCCTCCCCTCTTATAGAGTTGTAGTCCAGATATCAGTAGTAAAGGCATCCAGGAGTGATTTTTAACAATGAAAATCAACGGACAGCACCTTTTCTAAAAAATGTTCATTACTTCATTCCAACCTTTTTTCCAAAACATTGTGTGCTACAAAAATATAACGACTCCTCGGACAAAACGAGCACGTTCCGATGCTGCTCGTACTGCAGCATCCATCCAAGCACTTGAATCATTCGCAATATAACTACAGCAAGTACACGTATAGCTACGGGTATACCGCACGTGGCTGCTGAACGACCCTTTCGCCCCTAAACCTAAACCATCGCACTCGCCACCTCCCGACCCCTGACCGCAAAACCCAGCCGGTGCGCATCATCATCTCCATCAACCGCTGAACCAGTCACGCGCAGCCTCGACAGATCGATACACCCTTCACGCGTGCACGCAGATACTCGGGCACAATTATTATTATTTTTCAGATTTTCAAACGCTCCAGAGAAAATGTTTTCTTCCGGCAAATTTAACGCATCATTTTGAGTTGGAAATACAGTTTTTCATTCTTATCGATGCAACTTCGTACTCGGCCAAATTTTCAGCAGCACAAAAGTGCCATCTGTTGTTGAAGGATGCCGAAATTCATTGGAAAGCACGTGAAATCAAACATTTAAGGGTGCTCTGCGCCACTGTATACATATGTAGCGCTAAATTTGTAACGATCCATTCAATAACGTAAAATAGCGGGAACAGAGTTCATTCCATTAAAAAAAAAAAAAAAAAAAAGGATGATACACCCCCTGTTCGTAATTCTACTGTGGACTGCGAGACACACGCCACCGAACCCTCTTTGTTTCCAAACCTTTTTTGTTTTTCCGCTCGATCTTCATCCGCCGAGGCTCGAGTTCTCCTTCGAAAGATTTGGCGCCGAGTCGCCGACGAAAGTCGTTCGAAACTATTCGCGAACGCGTGAATTATATTTTTAAAACCCCACGTCCGACGCTGAATCCAATCGTCGATCGAAAGTTCTCGAACTCAGCCGTCCCGCGGTACACGCCACCCCCCTCGTTCGCGCGCTCCGATCGAGCGACGCGCGACCCCGCTCCTCCCGCGATCGCCTGCACATGCACCGCGCTGATCCGCTCTGGCACCAGCAGCGGCCGGCCGAGGACCGACAGGACCGCCGGGCCGGATCATCGAGCAACGGCGGCGCGGCCTCGCCGACGGGCCAGCGGCGCCAGGAGCTGGTGATAAGTCCCCGGTGCGTGGCGCGGCTCGCCTGCCGCGTGCACCGCGACTACCTCGACGAGCTGGACAGGAGCGGGACCGACGACGCCCTCGGCGGGCTCGAGCACTGGTTCGACAGTCTGTACGTGTGGTGGAGTAGCTGTTGTTGTTAAGCATCACGATACACCCGGCGAAGACGGGCGGGTGCTGCTGGTGGTGGGACGTGCACGGTGCGATTGCTGGACGCGCGTGACGGGAATCGCGAAGCGCGGGCTCCGTGTACACTTATCGCTCGGCGAAAGGGCTCCGCGCGCCTCTGTGAATGCGCGATGAGGGGCGGCGATCTCGGGGAGATTTAGTCGGGTTCCGGGGGAAAGTGCGGCCGGGGCTTTCGCTTCGTATGGTGTGCAAGGAGCTTTGGTCTATTTTGACGCGCGGGAGGGGTCGGTGCGGGTGACCGGGTAATTTGAGACACAGGGGAGTTTCGACGCGAAAATGAGTGGATTGACAAATGTTTCGGGCCGCGGAGCCTGAATCCAAAAGCCATTCGACGTTCGCGTTTTTGTGAGCACGGGAAAATCCCGTATTTCGCTGGATCAAACTAGAACTCGTACCGTTTGGATTTGCAAAAAAATATACAATGCTCACGGGAGAGTTTGGACTCTTGAACGCACTGATTTTAGTGCTCGGTATGTACTTTGTTTGAAATATTCATCGGCACGGTCTAATTTTTTTCTATCCGAACGAAAATAAGTATCGGCTATCGCCAAGACTATAAATAATTCGATATGACAAGGAATCACGGGTTGCACATTTTATTAGCGCTGTATGGATGTATTTAATCAAGTTTCCTCACCAACTCTAGTCATTTTTATAGAGTTTCTATAAAATATCCAAAAGTTTCAAGACCTGCAAATGTAGCATCAAAAACGAAACTTGTAAAACAAAAACAAAAATGGCACTGTTCGATACAGAATTTGATGTATGTTGTGACAACAACTTTTATCGGAGATTTTCATGGTTGAAAAAGCAGTTTTCTTAAAACTTGCATGACTTTATAGAATTTACATGATTATTTAATCCATAACGGAGATACTAGAATTTTTGGCATACATAATCAATGAACCTTAAAATCAAGTTTTTTTCGCCCACACGTTGGCATGCGACATCGTAAAAATCGTATAAAATTACGTCCCAGGCAATATTTGAAAATACCCGTTCACGAAATCATATTACTTGCAGGATTCACAGCAACATTCTGGTCGCCGATTATCTATCCGACGAGCTGAAATCGCTCATCCAGTCGGCCGTCACCGTTGGATCGAACAGGAACGAGACTTGCGATCAATTTTCCTGCCTCAACGACAATGGGCCTGATTCGCAAGACAAAAAGGACAACTAACGAAAAAATCGGACGATATTTTTTGTTCTCTCTTTGAAGAAGATACTCTAGTTTATGGAAATTACCAAAAAAATGTTTGACGGATTTTTATTTTTTAAATTGTGTACTATTTGTATTTCTATCATGCTGCATTACAATTTTGAAGGCTTTTTCGGTTACAACTTCAAAACTTTTAAACAGATTCTGCGTAGAAACTAGTATGTTATTTTAGATGGAACACACAAGTAGAAAGATATTTCAATTGAAAGTTTGAATGTATACTTAGTATGAAGGAAAAGATTGTACATTTATTTGGTTTCAAAACAGTCTTTGTATACATTTTTTCCCAATACTTTATAATCTTTTATAGTATGTAGTACATTATAGTTTACATGATCCATCCAAAATATTAATATTGTGAAAAAATTTGCCACAAATGCACTTTTAAAATTGAATACATTCCTTAATGTATCTATGAGTGCGTCAGTGCGGAGGATGATGATTCACAGTATTTTTCATTGCCTTTTTTTATAATTTAAAGCACTGCTCAAAGATTAATAAAGATTATGATGATGATTTGTCAAAAAATACGCTTGCGCGGAAATGTAATTACAAGAATGGGGCTGAATATTTATCATGAATTATGTAAATGGGCGCAAAATAGATTCAAATAAAAAATGTTTGTTCATGTTTGTGTTTTGAATTTTACCACCCAGCGTCAACGCCGTCCGTCATCTGCTCCGATATCAGCTGATGAAAACATTGAAAACTTGTATTTTTTTTTCCACCATTTTAGGTTAGATTTCTGTGAATGCATACTGCGATTGACTGGAAATTCAGTGTCACGGTTCAAAATGTATGTAATGTGCACGTAATCTAGCTAATTTTGTTTTTTTTACACAGTCTGAAATAAAATAAAATCATCTTTGCAAGAAAGTTTGGTTGAACGATTTTTTTTAATAAGAATTGGGTAAACTTATCAGGTAAAAAATATGATCAAGCATTGCAGTAATTACTGATTAAATAAAAAAAAAAGCTTTATTCTCAAGATTTCACAATTTTACGAATTAAGTTTATGAAAATCAAATATAAGTTTCACCGAATTCATTTAAATATGTATCATCTTTAAATTAATTGGTAGTTTTGCAACATTACACAATAATTTGAAATGACCTTGAAACTAATTGATACAATTTTTTTAAAACTTCTAGTCCCTTTGCATGTGATTGACAGTTGACAATTCGACAATATGCTACGCATGACAAGAAACACTGGAGCAAAATGTTCCTCAGCACTTAATTTTCACACAGCAGTAAGTAAAAATAAGTTTTACCAAAACATGTTTTGTTTAATAGTTGATATATTCACGTTCTTGCTTTAGAATGCGTGCTGCTCTAAAATGACTAGAGATGAGTTCTTAGAGAAATTGACTGATGGCCCACAGCTTGAAAAATTTTTATCCGAAACAGCGAATGATTATAATGGAGTTCTCAAGTTGGAAAAGGGAGATAAGTCAAGGTTACGCCTACCTCCATGGCTAAAAACTGAAATTCCTATGGGTAAAAATTTTACGAAAATCAAATCCCAACTCCGAGATCTAAAACTAAGCACAGTATGCGAGGAAGCTAGATGCCCTAATATTGGTGAATGCTGGGGTGGTGGAACACATGGAACGGCTACTGCTACAATTATGGTAATTAAACTGTACCAAGTTGTATTATTAAATCATGTAAATCGTTTTTATGAACAGGTTTTAATTTTTCTTAACTCATTGCAGCTAATGGGTGATACATGTACAAGAGGGTGTAGATTTTGTTCTGTCAAAACAGCTAGAGCTCCACCACCACTAGATCCTGATGAGCCAAGAAACACAGCAACAGCAATTACAGACTGGGGACTAGATTACGTCGTGTTAACATCCGTAGATCGGGATGGTGAGAATGTTCAAAAATTTTACTAAAACGTAATCCGATAGAAAATTATCAATTTATCTTTTTATTGAAAGATATGCCTGACGGAGGTGCATCCCATATAGCTGCTACAGTAAAAGAACTCAAAAATAGGTACATCAATCAACAGTATTAATTTGTGAAATTGAATTTTACAGCATAACATATAATTTTCAGAAGTGACATTCTAGTCGAATGTTTAGTGCCAGACTTCCAAGGAAATTTTGACTGTGTAAGAACCATTGTGACTTCAGGCCTGGATGTCTATGCACATAACATAGAAACTGTAGAAAGATTGACACCTTTTGTTCGCGATAGACGCGCAAGATATAAGTAAGTCTTGTTTTTAGTCACTGGAACAAAAAATGTAAAAATTTAAATTTAATTCCAAAAGTTCAAAGCCTGAAGAACTTATTAAAGTGATGTAAACAAATTTCAAAATTTGAAATTTTTTTCCTCAGGCAGTCACTATCAGTGTTAGAAGAGGCAAAGAAGGTCAACCCAAACTTGATAACAAAATCATCAATCATGTTAGGCC
This sequence comes from Copidosoma aretas, assembly GCA_030522625.1. Lineage (NCBI taxonomy): Eukaryota > Metazoa > Arthropoda > Insecta > Hymenoptera > Encyrtidae > Copidosoma > Copidosoma aretas. The sequence goes on from JAPYYV010023342.1 coordinate 7,950, forward strand.
TTGGAGAAACCGACGAAGAGGTGATGCAAACCATGACAGACCTAAGATCAGTTGGTGTTGAAGCTGTTACTCTCGGTCAGTACATGCAGCCCACAAAAAAACATTTAAAAGTTATCGAGTACGTAACACCGGAAAAATTCAAGACTTGGGAAAAAGTTGGACAAGAACTCGGCTTTCTTTACACAGCAAGTGGACCTCTCGTAAGATCATCGTATAAAGCTGGTGAATACTTTTTGACCAACGTTTTGAAAGAAAAACGAAGTAAAAAAGATGCACAAGAAAGCACATGAGTAAAAAAATAATTTAGAGTCCTGTAAATTATGTTAGTTATTGTAAAAAATTTATTTCACCATTTCTAGAAAATGAAAACTTGATGTAACTTCTTTTTGAATTACATTGTTATGTTTGACGGGCAAAACATTTTATTTATGTTTACTGTATATAATTGTTCATAAACAGATTTATTTTTTCAATTTCATGTGTAAATGCTTTACGTAACACAGCACCATTGAATATTGAAGTACAAATTGTTTATTAAAATAAATCAATTCCCCTTAACAATACATCTACACTGATTATCATTAAATGATTTATCATAATTTTTGTGTGAAAATGCTTTACGCAATTAAAAGACAGAGTCATAATTTTTATTTTTATTGTAATCGTAGTTAGAAAATCGTTGTTGCAAAATAGAGGGCAATTTACTTTGATTATTCTGTGTCCATGGCCGACGGTCTCTCTTCTGTGTCAACAGCAACTGAAGGGTCCCTTGGACCTGGATCAGAGGGTGGGTCCTGTGGTGGTCTGTCATCAGACTGTATTACAGGTTCAACTTGGCCTTCAGTGGGTCTGGTTCGCTCACCTTCAATTCCAGACAAGTAGATCTGAGTCGTAGTCTCATTCATAATCGAGAACTCAGTACCTTTGCCAACAACTCCAATTGACACATTCTATAACAAAATTCAGATTTATCATTCATTCATTCATTCTGAGTAGCAAGATAAACATTTTATTAGATAACTTAAGAAACCTTTGGAGACAGATCTGTTTCATTTGGCAGCGTATCACGCAAAGCTCTCAAGCCATGCTTGACAAGCTCATCCAGTTCGCATTCAATAAACTCATTAAGATGCTTTTCCAAATACGTTCGCGCACTTTGCGATCTGGCACCAATAGCCATTGCCTTACAATCAAAATAGTTTGCTGACGGACAAGTTTGGTAAATATGCGGCCCTTGATCCTGAAAAAAGACATTAATGTATGAAACTTTAGTAAATCAGTTGGAGAAAAATAGAATTTGAGGATTCATATTTTACGTCGTATCCAGAAACTAGCAGTCCAACGCCATAGGGCCTTCTATCATAACGTTGTGTGCAGGTCTGCATCTTATTTCCAATTTGCGTAATAAGCCTGCTTATTGGCAGATGATCATCATGAGAATATTTGTAATTCAAACATTCTGTTCTCATGTAACGGCTGCAAATACAGTACAATGTTTACATAGTCTACAATCCAACCAGATAATATTAATCAACGACAAACCTTAAGATTCTAGCATCAGCTGTAAGGCCAGCCATGGCCATGCCAATGTGCTTGTCGATAGCAAACATTTTCTTCTGGTGAGAAGAGAGTTCCGATGTCGCTCTCTTCAGGGCAACAATGACGGCGTGTGTTTTGTTTTTGAGACCAACCGTAGCTGATCCCAGTTTGACAGCTTCCATGGCATATTCGACCTGGTGCAAACGTCCTTGCGGACTCCAAACCGTAACATCACTGTCATACTGATTCCGGAACTACTCAAAGATAAACAAATCAGTTTTCACAAGCTACTCGGAGGTCTTGCGATGATCGAACCATAATAATTCACGATTAGCAATAAAATTAATAATCTTGAAAAAGTTGCGAGTAGCAACGCACTAGCAACCGGTGTTTTCGTGTACAATGACACGACAATAATAAGGTACACAACCTATACGAATAGCACAAATGTAGATACTTTGGTTCCGAAAGCAATTGATCAAATTTCGAATAATCAACAACAATAATTTAATGATTCTAACCTACCAACGAAACAAAATCTCGAAATTTCTAATAAATATCAAAGCAATACACAGTGGCCGCGTTTGAGGTTAGTTTTGCCGATCTTCTTGAACTCACCATAATAATTCACGAGCAGTTCTGCTTTTAACAGGCTCAGCTTGTTCTCCAGCACGGACAGGCACGGAGTAAGAGATAAGGAGAAGAAACTCCAATAGTCCAATGTAACTGTGTAACCTTCTGCCTTCTGGTGAGATCAGAGAATATAGAATCACCTCTTAGGTATATAGAAGGCCAAGGCCCCCGATCAGAAATCTAAAGGGGCTACCTTAATAGTTCATGAGGCCCTCGCTAGGCTGCCTCAGGAGTGCCTCAAGAGGTGCATCACGGGGCGTAGTCGA
>JAPYYV010023343.1:0-25329 GCA_030522625.1 Copidosoma aretas
GAAGAGACTCGCCGGTGACCCATTCACCAGGACAATGAGCTTCTGGCTTCCCTGACGGGAATTGGCTTAGCGCCTACTGCCAGCGGGAACCCACCGACCCGGCGTCAGGGTGCGTCGACGACCTCCCTAAAGGAGGGATTTGCCCCCCAGGTCCAGGCGACATCAGGAGCAACTGCAGTCGTCGTCCGCTAGAATCGGGGAGAATGTGTTTTCGGCGCCACGGGTACTTTTCCCACCGAAAAAGTCCGAGATTCGAAATTCCCGAAAATTTGTCGACGAGAATCGAACTCGTTTTTGCCTCGAGAGTCTGTCAAAGGCTATAGGAAGCTAGCACGCTAGCCACGAAGCCATCGAGGACTACCGTGTCTATATCTATAAACGCCAGGTCTAACTCCTGCACACTTCCCGCGCTCTCGTCCGCAACGTAAAAGCGCGACCCCATGGAGCACGGAATCCGCATACATCACTTTCAAATAAAAACCAATTTTCACTCTAATACAATTTAAAATATAAATATCGAAGAAATTTAAAAAAGTGCCAGTAAGTCGATTGAAATTTCAAACGCGTCCTGGAATTTTTTCAGAAGCTCCGGGCACAAAGATCTTTTTCGACGGCTACCGGCATGCATTACCACACCCCCCTGATTTTTTCTGAGGCTGTGCCAACAGCCCAAGATGCTTAGAGCGGCAGTGAGGCGTTCTGGAATCTTCTCGACCTACAACCAATATTTATAACTTGCATTAGTAAGAAACACTGATTTTACACACACACACACTTTACAATTTATTTATTTTACTGTTGTCAAAAACAAAATATTGACTATTGGATTATTTGTTTATAAAGAAAAATTTCCAGTCGTGAAAAAGTTAAATGTATGCTCCAAAAATTGATCCATTACCACGCTACATTAAGATTTCAAAAGCTAATTGAGATACAAAAGTTTATTAAGCAGTAGAAAAAAAAAAAAAAAAAAAAATACAAGTGAAAAACTCAATTCAACCATTAAAAAAAACCAAACTGGCCCAAAAAAATAAAATTATCTTATCATAAAAAATGTTGTTTCTCGTTTTAACATTAATAATTAAATAAAGTTTGATGAAATTGCGAAAAAAAAAAGAAAAAAAAATGCTTACCGTGCAAGTGACCAATTTAGAAATTTACGCCAGCCAATTACAGAAAACATTTCTAATGCGGTTTTGGCAAAACTTTATTTTTCATCGATACAAAAATGCTTTCTCCACGAGATAGCAACATATAATTAGAAAAAAAAATGGCTAAACCTGTAAAGTAATATTTAATGCATGATGATAATGAAAACTGCAACGTCTTCGTTAATGTTTTAAAAGACTTTACAGATTCCCTTGACTCGAAAGTAAGCCATATCGAATCAAACGAGCGCTGAGAAACATACTAATTCCCCGATGAATATGCTAATCAGGCCTATTTTTCTTTATCATTCTGTATAAGTGACTTTTTAGTATGCATCTACGGTACGAGCGTAAGTTTGAGTTAGTATATGTATGTACATATGTTTCCAGCACGATTCAAGCGTGTATGGTTTGATTCATTTTCATGCGAAAATTGTATATCGTATGTATTGTGCTTCCACAACTTTTGTCAAGGTGAAATATTTTTGTTAAATCTTCATGTATATTATTTAATAAACACTAAAAATAACAAATTCATGTATAAGTTTTGGGTTAATGAAATTGCAACGATACGCTTTGATTCGCGATAAGAAAACTATTTCACTCAACTTTTTGCAATGAATACATTAGATTATAAGATTATAGGTAACAACGTGTATGACTCTGATGTGATTTGATACCACTCTTATATGCGCGTCAATAAACGATGTGAAATATCACTTACAATCTATTCAAACCGGTATATAAGTATCTATATTTCACACTAGGCAACTCATTTTCTCATTAATGCTTCTAATGCTTTGACACGCATCTTATATGATTTTTTTAAGTTACTGTCATCCCGTTGATCAGTTTTCGTTTGAAATTGTTTGCAACCCAAGCGGAAATAATTGCATTCGAATAATTGGTAATAATTATTTTGAAAAATATCATAAGAATAAAAAAAATAATAATAGTTTGTAAAGTCTAGACTTGAGACAAGTAATAAAACTTATTAATCACAATTATCTGTCACAGACTATTATTAAAACTTTCCAATACTTATTATTGGTTATTATTTTTTTTATTCGCAAGATCGATTGGTACAACAAATATCCGTAAAAATATTATTATTTTTTATTGTCTTTTATTATTTATTTTTGTTTGATATGAAATGCAATATGATAAAAATATTCTGTTATGACAGTTATTAACCATTAGTTTTTGATAAATTAAAAAATTACAGTTTCACATAGTTATAATTTACCATTAAGTTCTTTCCACTTACTATTTTTTTCTATGTTTAAAAATGACAATTATAACGAAAAAAAAAAAAAAAAAAAAAAAAAAAAAATTTCAATTTTATTACTTGTCTCAAATCTGGACTTTAATAATTCTTATCATCGGTAATAATTTTGTATTCATTACCCGCTCAAATAATTTTCGCTTGTTCAAACACTCAAATAAATTGATCACAAGCATTACGTATTTAGTCACTTTTCCAACAATCATTCAGCTTATCCGTCGTAGTTTTATAACACACATTAGAAGTAGACAGCGTACGATTAATATGCGACAGCGTGCAATTATTATTGTTATTATTATTATGATCATGCTCCTGCAAATTAGCGATTTCGATCTGGATCGCCATTGATAAGGGAACGAGCGATGTACGCACACAAGTGTTATCGCCTCTAAAATATATAGGATATATTAGATAAAACTATTCGACGCAGCTAAAAGTAAAACAGTATAAATACCGGGGTTTGCGCGGCTAACTTTTTCACACTCTGCAAACCAATCATCATGTCTCGTCTCTTAATAATTACAACGGCCGGTTTGGCTATTGCCATCGTCGTCGTCGTCGTCGTCGGAGGTGAGTTTTTCAATGATCATCGCTCTTTCACGCAACAGCATATTGACGTACCGCGCAGTCGGCGCGAAGATTAATCTTAATAATAAAATATAAGTACGGTACGCGTATTGCACGCGTATATTTTACTCGCACGGTTGAAAATCGCGCGTTTTTGTCGATCGCGCCCTACATATTACTCACCGATATTTGCACAGCTCGCGAGATCAACGTATTGTTCGGAACCGCACATTGAACGCGTCGCGTCGTTCGTATAACGAATAACGAACGACGAATGGACACAAAAACCATCTTCCCCGCAATCTTGCGCGGCATAGGGTGCGGCGAAAAATTGAACGAATGCACGTGCCATTGGCAAAGCGCGAGCGGTTTTCTGATCAATCTCTCTCCGTCCGTCCGTCCCCCAGCCGCCGAGCCTCCGAGAACGAAGCCGTCGCTCTTCCCCGACGGGCGCATCGTCGGGGGCGAGAACGCCAAGATCGAGACCTTCCCGCACCAGGTGTCCCTCCAGCGCTTCGGCGCCCACACCTGCGGCGGCTCGATCATCACCGCGCGCCACATCCTCACGGCCGGCCACTGCGTCGGCTCGACCGGCTCGTCCCAGCAGCGTCAGCTGACGGTGCGCGCGGGCACCTCGGCCAAGGGCTCGGGCGGCAGCGTGCACCGGGTGGCCAGGGTCGCGAGACACGAGGGCTACGGGACGAACGGGCACGGGGTGCCGGAGAACGACGTCGCCGTGCTGTGGCTCGCCGAGCCGCTGGCGCTCGACGAGACGCGCCGGCCGGTGCGGCTGTTCAACGCCAGCGAGGAGGCGGAGCCGGGGATCAAGGCGCTGGTCACGGGCTGGGGGAGCACGGGCGAGGGGGCGCCGAGCCAGTTGCAGGCGGTCGCCGTGCCCATCGTCAGCAAGGAGCTGTGCGACGACGCGTACAAGGCTTACGGGGGCCTGCCGCGGGGACAGATCTGCGCGGCGTACTACGGCGAGGGGGGCAAGGACTCGTGCCAGGGGGACTCGGGGGGACCGCTGACGATCGAGGGGAGACTGGCGGGGATCGTGTCCTGGGGCAACGGTAGGTGTTGTTGCGTATTACGCTCTGTCGCTCTGTCGCGGTCAGTGATAAAACCTGTACTCTTTTTTCTCTGCATTCTCGAAGGTTGCGCCGCGGCCTACTACCCGGGGTGAGTGTGGTTCTTTATCTTTTTTTTTTTTTTTTTTTTTTTTCTCTCGTTCGATGGGATGGTCGTTTCACAAAGACCGCGAGACTTCATGAAGCCCGGGTGCTCGCGAACACCGCGGTTTATTATTTTGTAAAAACACAGGCCAAAGTGGCATTGCCGTAAGGCGAAGCATATTTTTATGGTGTATTTTTCAAAAATCGGAATCATCGAGCATCCTTGCGAGTAGTTAAGGACGGTGAAAAAATAATTTTTAAAGTCTACTATAGGCGTTCCAATCGTGAAGCCTAGTTTTGACACTTTTCAATTGCGCGAGACGAATGAGACTCAGTAGGTCCAAGTGGTCCATTCTTTGACCTTTGTACTTTACCATTTTGTATACAGTAGAGCGAACAAGCTAATCGACCAATTTTTTTCAACTAATAGAAGTTTAAATGCCCCTGGTTTTAGTGCCATAGTGAATATAGACAGTTTGTCCCGGTAAAATAAGTGGTCATTACCGTAATGCCTCTAATCCCGGAGATATATTAAATTATCAATTGAGTGACTATATAACAGTATACAGCGGATTTTGGTATGCATGCGTGCCAAACTAAATTTCGTTGAAAAATTCCCACGTGGGACTTCAGAATATTGGCAAAACAATGACAGATCTGTAATGCTTTTTAGAAGTTTTTTTCAAATTCCATTTGAACTAACATGGGTTTTCTAAAAATGACAATAGAGCCGGCCCTAAAAGTTTACAGCTAATTTGGACCTCACATAACACAGAAAAAATAATAAGCTATCAATCGCGAAAATTTGATTGTACGAAACAAAATAACTCATATTTGTGAAATGACCTGCTCATTTACGATTCGAGCTTCCAGCGACAAAAAATACGATTGAAGAGATAAACGTTTCAATTACAAGCCCATTCCTCTACATATTTACGAATTAATTGCAATATTTTTTTTAACGAGGTGATTGAATCGTATTTTTTTTCGTAAGGAGTGACGGTATAATTATTTCGATAAATGTAATAAAAATAATAAATGATTGATTCTCAGGGTATATACCGAGGTGGCGCACTTCAGACGCTGGATTGAGGACCACGTCGAGCTCTGAGTCTTTACAAGTGATGAGATCATGGTGAAACGTTTCGATCCTGGTCTTGGGCTTCTTAATCTTGAATTCTTTTTTAAAAGATCAAATTGTGTGTCTGATACATGCACACAAGGACGGCAAATTTTAGACTATTGAGTACATTTTTTTGAACGACTAATTTTTATTACACTAAAAACGAAAAAAAAAAAAATTCATTTTTTACGTTGAAATGAAGAGAAAATATCAGTATTTTGTTCTGTATTCAAATGTATATTTCTGAAGTATCAACCTGAGAATAATATGACTGGTGAATAAAAACCGCGCACAATTTTATCCAACTTGGACAAACGACGACGATGAAGGTATCTACAGAATTTGATACCTCTATTAGCTAAGTTATCATTCTTTTTTTTTTTTTTATCAGGTGCTTCTTCATAGTTACAAATGATACCAAGTAGGTGTTGTTATTTGGAATGTGAAACGAAATAAAATAGTAATTTCAATGTATAAGTAATGGTGTTAACAAAATTTTCATTTTATTCTGAGAATAAAGAAAAATACAAATTATAATAGTAGTGATGATAATAATAATTATATAAAAATATTAAAAATCTACTAAACATCGAATAATTCAACTGTTGATTGAGAAATTTTTCCTCATAGTTTTCGTCCATCTCAACATATAAAAAAAGTTTTGAAACAGATCTCAACTGTTTATAAATTATTAAATATAAAATAAAAAACACAAACCTATACGGAAAACGTGACAAATAATTACAACATTACGTTATTAGCACAATGAGATTCCTACTATACATAAAATATAAAATTCTATAGCTATCGATATTATTACAATATAGTTTATAAAAATTGGTATTACAATTTTTCAAAGGATGATGTATATGTAGACATGCCAATTCAACGAAATGTATGGTTTTGATGCAATCACAAAGATGAATTTTTCGAATAAGCGAGGAAGCGAAGTTTTCGTATCACAAAAAAATGTTTTCCTCGCCTGTAACTCGTACCTTGATGTACATTACTGTGTACATCGACGTGCAGTTTTGATGTATGTATATTATGTTATGTGGCGTAAAAATTCTTGATCTCTTGGATCAAAACAAAAAAGAAAAAGAAAAAAAAGAGATGACAACGGTCGAGTAAGTGGTAATAATAGTAAAAGTTTTACGTACACGTACAAAGTGCACATTTAAAGGTTGTTTATCGCTCAAAAGTTTTATTACTTTAATATTTGATTTAGTCGAAATTAATATTTCCCTTCCACGATGGATAATTGAACTAGAATAGAATTGTAATCGTTTTTCGTCAACAGTTGAAATATATATTACCTTGTCTCTACCACTGTTCACAAATTTATTTATTGCGACGCGTCCACTTCACTGAGATCATTTCGGTTTCATCAGAATTTTTCTCCGTTGCTTTCATATGATTAATTAATGTTCCGGATTGTTCAGAATCAAATTAATTAGCACGTGCATTGATACACTTTGATAGAAGAAAAAAAAAAAAAAAAAAAAAAAAAAAATAAAATAAAAGAAAAAAAAAAAATTTTTTTATAATTACAAATATCGTAACACATAATATAATATGCTGTAAACGTAAGCGACAAATATTATTATTATTTGTATGATTATTATTGTTATTGGCTTTCGTTTACATTGTTCTTATGGTTTATTTTTCTCGGGTCGTTGGCACTACACGAACCAATGACAAAACACTCTCGGCAGTAATGGGGAATTGTTAACGGACGAATCCCTTTTTTCACCCGATCTTCGGAGAAGAGGAAATACTATACCGAATCCCATCATCGGCAAGTTGACGCACACACGCTTACGAAAAATCGTAACAATACAGTTTATACAGTATAAATATGCCTATGTACACTTTTCAATCAAATCGCCGTAGAAAAACGCTCCTCTCTCTTGTAATAGACGGTAAAAAGATTCCATCGTCGAATCGTATCGCGCGTGCCTCTGATGCTTCCCTCTTCAAGTGATCCCTCCATCCTCGAATGATTAATAGTCGCGGATAATCATTCACGAGTATGTATAAAAAAACTCCCTCGAAAAGTCGTAATTACAGTTAGAGAGCGAAAAAAGCGTCGGCCTGGCTCTCTATCTTGTACACAGGTATATATAATAATAATAATTATGTACATATTGTATAAATAGTAAACGTGTGAAAAACAGTTTTTTTCTAGCGCAGCAGGCGCAGCTTGAGCCTGAGCACGAAGTAGGCGGCGATCCGCAGACAGATGAGAAAGCCGATGAGGGCCAGCGAGTCTACCCAGTAGTCGGCCTTGTCCATCGACATGTCCATCAGAAATTTTCGCGGCGACTTGTACAGGCAAAAATCCTCGGGGCACTTGAGGCTGCGCCGATCGAAGCCGAATATCGTGACCATCGCGCCCTCGAAACCGTAGCGCATGTACGAGATGTAGCAGAAAATGCGTAGGTACGACGGTATCACGTTAAAGTTGACGAAGAAGCCAGAGAACAGGATTATAGGCACCGTCGACACCGGTCCGATGAACACGCCGGTCTGCAAGATAATTGTCGTTTGTATTTTTCATTTCGTTTTTCACGAGAGTTAATTGAAATTTCGGCTTTTCTTACCTCAACAGTCATTGCGGCGCCTATCAGCAAGCCGATCGATTGGGCGACCAAAGACGTTAATATGCAAATGTTAAGAAACATGAAAAACCTATCGGCTTCCAGCGGCTGCGAAGTCATGAAGTACACTATTATTACGTACGCTATCGTATACACAGTCTGTTGAGCAAAGCAAAAAAATCGATCGTTATTTATATTTTATTCATAAGATGTTGTTGAGTTGAATCGATGATAAATAAAAACAATAGCTAATCACTTGAAACGGTATATCAGTCAAGGTTCTCGCTAAGTAGTACGACTTCAGAGAGTACCAATAATTAAGATGTTCCCTGGCAAAAACGGCCATTTCCACTGGAACTGAAAGTATGTATAATGGATGAGAAAACGTTAATTTTGTTTTGTTTCAGCAGTGACGGAAACTTTTAGAGCGATATAATTACATGTTAAAATAGTCGGCATCATGGCGGTAAACATGACAAACATGACGGTAAAAAAGACACAGCCGGCGTTGCTCATCGTTTTCGAGGCATCGTTGCCGATGTCGTAGTAAATGGTACCGATGAGAAAACCAACGACTATGTGCGAGACCAGCCTGAGTCGCGTCAGAGTCTGAAATATTTTGTTGACGAATCAATATATGGTATATTGAAATCAAATTATTACAGTTTTAAAAAAAATTTTCTTGGTGTTATATTGGGTATGTAACTGATGATCGAAAGCGTTGTACATATAATTACAAATAAAAATTATTTCAACAGTTATCGTGCTCGACGATAATGTGCCGTAATTTATTTTCATTGCCCCGAATTTCCAATCATTTACCGATCTTAAAAATAGTATGAGCCAGAAAAATTATTAAACTGATCATTGAAGTGGCATCCTCGATCAGTTTTTATAAACCTGCGTTCTGTACAAAATATGCATCTTGGACCAAAGCCTGTTCCGAGAAAGATGGGGGGGGGGGGGAGCGGTTGATCCGAACTGCAGGGAGGGCTTCGTATCTGATCGACAAAGAACTGCTGATGAGTCAGTGCGCATAGCAACAGTATAGTAGTATACCGTCGTCCCCTTGTAAGAGAAAGGAAAAATCGGCGCGCGCGCGTATTAGTAATATGCTTTCGGAATAACGTCTACACATTCATGATGTATAAGAGACAGGGAGCAGGAAGCGCGCGCGGTTACAAAGTGGAAAAACTCGTTCGAACGCACGAGAGGAAAATTCGAGCTGACGCGGCCGAAAACCTGATTAGGCATTTACTTTATTGTCGTCGCTGGTCGACCGTCCGGCGGAGAGTCCCGTAAGGATCTCATATACCTGCGCTGCAGTTATTTTTTTTCGAAACTACTTCAGAGCTCCCGATGATCCCGTCTAGAATCTTCTGCACCATAAATTTAGGCGTAATTTTTTGGACGAATGTGTAGGTAGGCAAGTGAAAACAACTAATTTAACACCATACACTGGCAGAGCGTCACTGATTTATGAGTGAGTTTCTTATCTGTAGAATTTACAACTCGCGATGTCAGAGGTCAGGGGCGAGCTGCTTCGGTCCGTCACGTAAAATCGAAAGCTGCCCAGAGCAGAGAGAATGAAGGGCTGTCGGTATCCACGTGTTTTGAGGAATGTTTTGAAGATTTTCCTAGAAATCTTGGGATGCAGCGCAGAAATGCAGGAGGTTCAATAGTAAAGGTGGGCATCAGGACAAAAATGTATACTGCACCACCACAAGCTATCGTTAAAATTCAAAGGGCTCGATATCGTTTCAAAAAAGAGTACTATTGAAATTTTTTGAAAAACGTCATTCGAATTTGCAAAAAGTACTCTCCGCGGCAAATGAGAAAAAAGTGCAAAAACACTGCACGCTCATTGACGTACCAGATCGCGGGACTGCGACAGGAAGGTCCTCTTGAGCAGTATCCAGAACTGAATCCAGCCGCTCGTGGGGAAGCCGACCTTGGCCTCGATGCTCTCGGCGCTGTCGAGGAGCGAGGTCGTGCACGAGACGGGCACGCTCACCGCGACATTGGTCCCGTTCGCCTCGGGCGGCGTCGCCTTGCTGCTCGCGCTCACCGCGTCCGCCGACACGGGCGTCGTCCTCGTGTTATCCGGCTCCAGGTCGACCTGCTGGAGCACCTGCTTCGAGATGTCGTTCGAGGCGCTGTGCACCGCGGCCAGCACGGCCTGCTGCTGCTGGTAGTTGTTGCACTTGCCGTTGTTCACCGCGGACACGAGCTTCTGCACGCACTCGCCGTGCTCGCCGCAAGCGACTTCCATCACTGTTTCGGACAAGAGGGACGTTTTTATCGAAGAGAGAGAGAGAGAGAGAGAGAGAGAGAGAGAGAGAGAGTCGTTTGCGTGTACAATATTTCTCGACAGCTCGGTAAAAGAAAGCGTCGATGGAACATTTGACTGCAGTGGCAAGAAAGAGCCGGCTCAGAATGGGGCTGAAGAAAAACATGGTTTTCATCAAGTTTTTCTGTGGCAACATAATGGCAAGAATTTGCTTTTCCCCGAGTCGGCCGCTTCTTCAACCCCCATCCGAGTTGGCGCTTATTTCTCCACTGCAAATGTCGAGTATAGGCTCTTTCCTTCACCGAGCCGCGTGGTCTCGTGGTACACACGCACCATAGTCGGCGGGGTTGTGGTAGCTGGGGCAGTGGAGGCACATCGACGAGAGAAAGGGCACGAGTCCGCCCACGTTGCCCTGGTAGATGCTCTGGCCCTCGGCCAGGATGTACAGGTAGTCGAACATCTCGAACAGCCGCGCGCTCGGCTGGTGGATCGTGCAGATGATCGTTCGGCCTGCGCGAGAGCAATGAAAATTCTAATCTCACACCGCTCGTAAATTTTTTTCCCTTCCCTTTTTCATTCAACTCGCGCGCAGGTGTACAGAGCTGACGGCCGATCGAGTCGTCGGTGTTTTTTGTTTGTTCGCACGCTCGGCAAAAACTTGATTCGTACGTCTCCTGCGCGCGCGTCATCGTGCACGTTGTTTCGCGTTTTTTCTCCGTCAGCGAGATTAACCATCGGTAAACGACATTGAAACGCGACACTCACCTCCCCTGCTGAGGGATTTCAAGAGACTCAAGCACTGAAAGCAGGAGGAACTGTCGAGGCCGGAGGTGGGCTCGTCGAAAAACATGACCGGCGGATTGTTCACCAGCTCCAGCGCTATGGACAGTCTCTTCCGCTGGCCACCGCTCAGACAGTGGGTCTGCGTGTTGCACGCCTCGCTCAGGCCCATCGTCTCGATGATTTCCTGGATCTGCGAGCGAACCGAACGTTGTTGCGAGGGTCTCTTCGAAAATGTTGAATCCCGAATCGTTAATAATAGACTCACCGCGACCCTTTTGGCGCACGCGCTTATGTCCTTGCCCAGTTTGAGATTCGCCGAGACGGTCATGGCTTCGTAGACCGTCAGGTGGGGCAGGAGGCGGTCGTCCTGCATGATGTAGCACGACATTTTCCTGAACCTCCGGAGATTCCTTTCCTTACCGTTTATCAAGACCGAACCGCTCAGACAGGACGTCCTGCAAGATAAGAGGACGGACGTTTTCACGGGTGTGCATATAATTAAAGTGACGGTGGTGGTGGTGGTTTTGGGGAAGAGTAGGAACGTTTTTTGATGAATTGTTGATACGCGCTCGATGAGAGGAGGAGGTATATAAGATAATTGCGACCTTTGAGCCGTTATCTCGTGCACGTACGCAACATCGAGTTCACAATCGATCGTGCGCGTTTCTCGAGGTGAATTTTTCATGCGAGCGGCGACGAAGGTAAAAGGGGGTGCACGGGTGTATAAAATATGTGCATTACTTGTAACCGGCGAGTACGTTCATGAGGGTGCTCTTGCCGGCTCCGGACGGGCCCATTATGGCCGTCAGCTCGCCGGATTTGAATTTTCCTTGCACGCATTTCAGGATAGTCTTGTAGCCTGGAAAGAAAAGAACGAATTTTTTATACACAGCTGCGCGTAACTTTCCCCACGTTCATCCTCTCTTTTTTCATTCCAATCGCATGCAACGATGTAATTACTTCTTCGGCAAACACTCGAAGAAACGCGCGCGTCGCCTTTCAAGGATCCATCAATCTTCGGCTCGCAGTAAAGTTTTATAGCTGGAGGAAAAATGCGTTCGGAGTTTATTGCACGCGCGGGCCGCTGCTGGTTTTTTTTTTTTTTTTTTTTCCTCGCGTTACGTCACGTCTCGCGGAGAGATAGAGAGAAAACACCGGGTGCAGTGCGTTGTTACTTGTATTTGCGCGATCGATACTTTTTTTTTCTTTTTCGCTCGCGCACGCACGGGTCGTTTAACCCGGCGCGCGGGAGCGCGAACAAAGAGCATCGGGCGTTCGGCGGGCGCTCGCGATTTTGTTGGAAAAATCGTGGACTCTCTTGGCTTTTCGAGTGTTGGCCTGTACCCGACGTTCGACGAGCTCCTCGGGATGACATCGATAAAAGTAATAAACACGATACATCCACAGACTCGGGGACAATTAATTCATCAAATACGTTGCGGTATAATTTTGTCGTCAAGGAGAAGTTGAATGCATCCTTTCAACGGGAAATTTGTCGTATTACGATGCCCTACGTAATATTGAACGTACTTATATTTTTTTTCTCGAACAAATTTTATCAAGCAGTTATTTGTAATGAAAAAGAAAGTTTCTAGAAAAAATACGCTGTTAGTAATTTACACAGTCGGGGGAAAAAAATGTTGTCGATTTTTTTTTCAAGTTCTGAAAATCTATAAGATAATAATTGTGCCCGAATAATATATGCATCGACGATAGTACACGACGATCATCATTAATTGATACCCGAGTGGAAGAACCTATCATTTCAAACAGATAGTTTTAAAAAATGTACCGAGTATTGTCAATATTTTTGCGAACAATCGGCCCAAAATATGTCTCATGCATCACACGGGATGACACCTTTTTCCAAACTACATCAAATTTCAAAGTAACTTCATCACCCGCAGGCTTGGATGAAACGTTTCACCGATCGTAAAAAGAATACTTGGTCAAATGAATTTTCACGAATCCATTGCGACTAAATGCTCCCTAGGATCCATGAAACATTTCTTCGGGACCAATCGACAAGGTGATCCCATTTTCAATTTTTTCAGTTCGTTTTTTGTTTTCCCCAACAAACGTTTGCGATCAGTTCATTCGACGCCTTCTTCTCTCCCACCGATCGATCATGAAACACCCGCAACGCACTCGGGACACGAACCTCTCAATCTGTCCTCGTAGACGCTGTAGGTGAGATTCTTGAACTCTATGTCGACGGGCGGCCGCCTGGGCAGGTGCGTCAGCGACACGGCGGGCCTCTTGCTGGCCTGCTGCTGCTGTCCGTGAATCGCCGGGCCGTTGGGCATCTTCCGGGCGGGCCCGCTGTTGCTGCAGCACCCGTTGTTCTTGCAGCTGGCAACGCTGCAGGCGCAATTGCCCGTCGCTGGAGCCCTGCGGACGACGAGGAGAGGAGCTTCAAGGCTCCGCGAGGAGAGGATCCCTTTCTTGCGATTCTCGGCGCGAGCGGAGCGCGTTTAGCGTCACGCACGGGGGCCGGGATGTTTCGAATTATCCCCCCCCCCCCCCCCCCCCCCCCCCCCCCACCCCAACCCCATCTCACGGTCGGCGTCGGCAAATGAAAAATCATCGTCTCGCGCACGCGGACGCTCTCTCTCGCGGAGAGGGAACAAGAACGACGATGCGAGCATCAGGGGCGCGTAAATTACGATGCACCGAAATAGCCCGATTAGGCGCTGCTGCTGCTGCTGCTGTCCCGTCCATCGCGGATCGATAATAGAGTATATAGCCCCAGTCGGCGGAGGGACAAGAGACGGTATATTGTGGGTGCAGCCTATCGAGCAAAGGTACAAAGTGGCGATGATTTGGAAATTCGTTCGTCGCCGAGAGACTCGTGTTGTATACAGGCGACGAGAGCCGGGCCGTGGGTATTTTTAGCCCGAAAATTAATTCCGCGCGTTTAGCATGGAAAGAGGACGGACGCTGGTTTGGAAGACAAAAAACCCGGTCCGGCGAGAATCGATCGTGCACGATGATGATGATGATTCGGGTGGGAATTTTTTTGTCGACGAAAAGCCCCCTTTTTTTTGGAAAGAAGAGTTTTCCTCCTCTTCGGTGCCCCTTCCTTCTTTGCGGTTCGTTGTTGCAGGGAACGATTTCGCGCGATCGATATCCGGGGGAAAGGAGGAACGGGTATGCATACGCGCCCACAATAATCAAACGACGCTTTTTGCGGGACCTGCGCTCGTTCGACACCGCGGCTTTTCGGCGTGACGCGAATTCTCTCTCGCGCACGTGTGTATTATAGGCTTTTTGAATTAGCGACCGGTGCCGAGTGCAAACGAAGTAAGTACGGAGTTTCCGCTGAATTCGCTACTGTACGAGAAATGCGTTTTTTTTTTCTCTTTGTTCCGTACCGCAGGTGCTCCGCGATAATATGACGAGGCGGTTGCTGGCGGGCGAACTCGTCCGATGGAACTGGGCTCGGCTCGGAGCGTGTGTATTAAATTTACTTCGAAACTCTGAAAATTCGATCGCACGGTTTTTCTTGCAAGTAGTCCGCGTACAGGAGTTTTTATATCTCGAGTTTGTCCGTCCCCCAACTATCTTCGAACAAAATGTGGGAGAAAAAAACTCTAGAGTGATTCCCTGTCTTTTTACAACACCATCGTTTTGGACCAGTAATTAGCCGCCCCCGGACGAAAAAAAAATACCACCAGATCACCGTGCGTTCCAGTATACCCGGCATGATTTTCAATTAAGATCCGTTTTTCCTCAGTGACGAATCAAACTATTCAACAGATCCAAATGGGTCGCAAAAACGTTCAGCCGGCAGATGCACCGCGGACCACAGCAGCAGCGGGGGATTGGGAGCGACGAGGCTCGAAATCGAGGTCGGGGAGCAGAAGCGCGAGAGATGACTCCGATGGCAACAAAAAGCGAGTGGCACCCGCTCGAGGAAGGGAGGAGGGGATGCCGCTCTTGTACACACGTGCAACGTCCGGCGCGAGAGACTTTTCACGCGCGGGGCCCATCGTACCGCGAGTTGTCGGCTGCAGCGACGGATTTGTCATCGCGTAACGGACTTCTGTTTTAAATTCATTGCCGAACAAAAAAAAAGAAAAAAAAAAAAAATACACAGAACCACCCTGTTCGCGACCGCGGGGGTCGGCAGCAGCGTGTTTGGCAACAGTATGTACGAGCAACAGAGTCGCGATGTGTAACATCATCGTCATTCGTCATCCGCGTTTTGTGGGGCCGGGTTGGGACGGGCCGCACCGCGAGAGTAGTTATTCATCGGTAAGGCTTCCGACACGAACGTTACGACGGAGCAGAGCAAAAGTCGCCCACCCGCTACTCGTATGCGGCTGTATACATAGGCTAGGCACATGTGCATCAGTTATCGATCGGCCGGAGATAAATCGAGCCACACTAGTGTAGTGTATGTTATAGGGACGATAGCTAGTATACAAGGTACGTACGTGTATCCCTTGCCTCCCTCTCGAAAGAGAAAGAGCGCGGAGTATACGGATATGGAGAATATATAGGGAGGGATGACCTTCACCGCGAATTAATACTCAACTTCTGATCGCGGCCGATCGTAATTCATCATCGGCATAGACCGCCTCTCATACTCGACGTATATGTACTTTTAACCGATCGCTACTGAAACTTTTGTTTGTACGATGATTATTATTTCAAGCCGACATGCCGGAAAAGACACGCTTTCGTCGTCCGAATGAATATAATATACTCGAGGGGGTTGTTGCGAAATTTCGTTGTTTGGTTGAGATCTTGGGGAAGAAATAGCGCACATATTTGAATTTCAAAGAGGAAAAATCCATGTCAAAAACTGTGACAATCTACATGAAAATTTGGACGGCTTCGCAGTTTTTCAGAGAATGCAGAAAATATGTTTTGGAGCCAAACAGTCGAGGATTATGGGCGTTTTGCACAGACTTGCACATTTCTTCATCAGTTTTTCTCACGGATTTTTTCCGACAGGGTAAAAAAAAAAACCAAAGTATCATCATTTATGCGGATTATAATTAGAATGTTGTGTTAAAATTTCAGTGCAGCTTTAAAAATATGGTGATTCAAATTATCATTTCTTCGTTTTCTCACCGCAGTTTCTAATCTTTCACAGGACAATGTGAAACAGTGGACGCGATTTTTCTCAAATTTTCAGACGTACTCTTCGGTAACGACGACCCCCCCGATGAACGAAAAAAAAACAAAACCAAAGCGGATAATTACTCCATGCCGGTGGTGCTGTTGCTGACGTTCTCGAGGTTGAGAGTCGGCGGTGGCGAGCGTATCGTCACCTGGTTGCTGCCACTACTGCCGCCCTGGTGAACGAACTGGATCTGCTCGTTGCCGGCATCGTACTGCGAGCCCACGGTGGCGTCGAGCGCGAGATTCGCCAGATCTGCCATCCTAGGGCGACGTCGGGCCTACTCCTCGGCGTCGTCGTCGCTCGGCCGCGCTCTCTGGAAATTGTGCGAGAACAACACGCGAATTTTATGACAAACTATTGGTTGCGCCTCTCCCTCTCCTCGCGGTCTCGTTGTTACCGGCTCGTTCGATTGATTGCTATTTCGATGTGTTTAATTACCGGGTGCTTCGATGAAACTGTATACGTTGTACTCACGAGAGAGAGAGAGAGAGAGAGAGAGAGGGGTATTGAGAGGTCTGAATGTAACGTACAAAAGTGCGGAGGCGTTGATGATGCGCGTGCAGTATTATTATTACTATTGCTGTTTTACAGCTTATCGATAAGTACGTAACATACATGCGCTCCTTCGTGACAACGAAATTCCATTAACGCGGTTATCGGCAGTTTAATGACTAGTTACACACGTATGCATGGAAAATGAATTGAATATTCATTGAGTGTGGGTATAATATGTACGTATGGATCCTTTAAATTATTTTTTCGAGAGGAGGAAATCCGATTCTTCTCTGTTGTAATTATCGTTGATCGCGAGCTTGCGCGCGAGTTTTGATAAAAAACAAACAGTCTGGATAGTATTATTGTACGATCAATGCATATACAGATGTGGAATCCAGATAGCAGCACTTGCCATCATACATAATAATAATCATGTATGTACTCATTATATCTTCATTTGAATCTTATCTGGAGTTTTACGTGTTGTAACATTTAGAAGCGCATGTTACGGAATAGTGAAAATCAGTGTACTTCGAGCACGTGGTTTTGTGGGTATAGGAAAATCTTGTCTCATCAACGTGAATTTCCATCGAGTTTTTAGTATGTATCAGAGGAACGGAATTGAAAATGCGGCGATGCTGCTACCGCAGGAATTTTCACGAGCATCGCGCGCGTGCGAGTGTTCAGTTTCGTGTGATAAGTATACGTCGAAACGACATATGTTTGCAAGTAATGAAAGCTAAATACAGTCGCATGTGGAATCGATCTAACAGACTATTTCATACGTCGGGACACGTGTATTATTGTGTGCACGAAACACCAATAAGTTGACGTTGCTTTTTTACATTACCGTTGAGAAAAAAAAAAAAAAAAAAAAAAAAACAACCACGCCCCCCGCAACCGCCAAGCGCAAACATAAAAATGACAACCACGACTCGTGCAGCGGCAGAGCGAAATGATAAATCGTTTTGGACAGTTGATTAACAATTTTAATCATTTCCTCGAGTTTGACGTGTCCAAAATCGTTGTACGTTTCTCAGACGAACTGCGATACACTTATCGAGCTAACAACAGGAGTGCACGATTGATTCGTCACGTGCGAATGCTATATCAAGAGGGAGATAGGCCATCATCCACAACATCTTATGTACAAATGTACCGTATTGTTCGTTTGGCATTTCGTACTACAATTTTCAACTTGTGCGAAGGAAACTTTTCTCTTATTCTTGTTTTGTTCTACTTGGAAATAAAAGAACTAGTACCCTGTGTGAAGTGAGACAAGCTTATTTGATGAAAAAAAAAAAAAAAAAAAAAAAAAAAAAAGAATTTGCAAAAACAAAAAGTATTTGCAGAATCGGACTGCACGCGAAACGAAAACAGAAAGAGGGACAGAACGTCATTAACTTTTCACGCGAACGTAAGACTCGAAGCTTTGTCTTTTACCCGCTCAATAACTTACGCCTTTCAACGAACGCTACACGTAACGATCACAACCGCCCGCGTACGGAGTTTTTCTCCACACAAGGTGATTTACCACGCGTCACTCATTCATTAATTCATTGATTCATCAACGTCCGAAAAAAAAACCCCACTTTGCGAACAAACCGAATGAAAAAGAAGAGGGAAAAATGAAAAAATCCATCGGACAAGGTCGTTGAAATAATCGCACGATCGTTCTCGGATAAAAATCAGGACGAAAATACCTCAAGGAAATTTAATCACTCTCGGGGCAATGATGGGCGCATTGTACAGCCGGCGAAGACGAGCTTTATATATTTTATTATTACAACAGCAGTCGGGGCGTGCAGTACAGCAGAGAGGCGTGCATGCGAGCGCGGGACAGGCAGCCGCGGCGCGCTGTGCTTTTTATAGAAATTAAACGCCCGGCGCGCACGCACGGGAGATACAGAGAACACGGGCGGACGAAGCCGCGAGTTTTCACCGCCGATGGGGTATACAATGTGCTGCCGCGCGGCGGGTCGCGCGCTCTCTCAATTGGGGCGAGCGCATTAGCTTCGATTAAGAGAAATTAAAAACGACAATTGATACGCTCGGGAGAGCTGCTGGCAGCGTCGCCGCGGTCATCGTGCAGCTGATGGTAATTTTTGCCGTCCAGCCTAATCAATGGGGGACGCGGCACGCGCGCGGCGCGTCATGCGTCAACCGATCCCGATAGCGTTTCATCGTGCATTCTCGAGTGCAGATGTGTCCAACTTGATGCTCCATCGGATCGTTTCGGATGATGGCATCCAACTGGTTCACGTTATGAGCGCACACAGTGTTATATGATTGATGACAAGCATCCGGTCAGGAGTGAAGGAGGAAGGGGCAGTGCGGGTTTTCCCGATTTTCTCGGGAAACATTTTTTGTCAGCCGCTGCCTGCAGCTTTCGTTCGATCGACCGGCGTCCAAGACGAGCGCGCGCGACTCAAATTTGACTCTCGGCAGTCTCGGCTCGTTTGGGGAATCGAGTTCCGCAACTACTTACCCTTATACTCTTCGCGCCGGCCGACATCGACTGAAAATAGCGATTTCGTACAAATATACTTACGCGCCGTTGTACTAGGTACTTACTGTAGGTACTTACAGACACGACGACGAGTGCGCGTAAAGTATGTATGCGTAAAAGTGTGGGTGGCGGGTGGCCGCTCGAAAGGAGGATGTGTGTTGTTTCATACATACTTACATAGAGGCACCTCTATACCACGTTTGTTCGTTACAGTATAAAATACGAGGGTTATATTATATAGGTACGCGTCTGTGTGTGCAGCAGCAGCAGCAGCAGCAGCATTTGAATGCCATCCAACAGTGAGCCAATTATTTTTAAAAGTGTGTTACGGAGCTTTTTAGGTAATTTCGGAATACCGCATGCTCGATCGAAGAAGAGAGTAGGTATATAGTTATACGGTTGAGTGAAAATTGTTCTTTGTTTTTCTTTTACTGTTTTTTTTTTTTTTTTTTTTTTTTTTTTTTTTTTTTTTTTTTTTTTTTTTTGTGCATCGTACATATTTTTGGGACAAACATTCAATTCATCGCTCTGCCGAGTAAAATGTGTACGATGATTTCTTTTTTTCCGCGCAACCATTGTTTATTCATTCACAGAGTTCAGTGTCACGCACAATCGGCCAAAGTACTTTAATATACTTGATAACGGAGGCGCAAAAAGGAATCATGATCAGAGAAACGCACACACTGTCATCTGCACAAGCATAACTTATCATGGATAGACACTCACGCGAGCAGAAGACGTGCAGCCCAGCTGAGTCCAGGGGTGGAGGCTCAGGCGCCGTCGGCTGTCCAGCGCATCGTCCGCCCTTCCTCTAGGCCTCCTGCTGCTGCTGCTGCTGCTGCTGGTGGCGATGGTCGTCCGCGTGCTGCTCCGAACGATCAATCAATCGCAACCCTTCGTCCCTCCCTCCGATATACTACCATATACACCCACGCACACCCTGATGCACTTTCAGCGAAACAACAAAAACAACAACACTGCTGCAGCCGCATATAGGCCTGCTGGCCCTTTAAATCAGCGGACGCGAGCTTGCTTCACCGAAGCCCCATCGCACGCAGCTATAACCGCACTGTAACTACTATGATATCGCTCAGCCCCGGCGACGACGCAGGCGGGGTTGACAGCTCCTCATAATCCCATGGTTGCACTGTGTCGAGGACGACGGTGACGATGAAGAAAAACCCACGAGCCTCGGCGAGGAGGAGAACAAGGCTTGGGTGTCAGACAGACTGCTGGTCCCTCCGATGGAGAGGAAGTTGTTGTACTTGCGTAGTAGTATAGTGTAGGTATCAGCTGTGCGTGCTCCTCCTTTCTCCTCGTTTTCAACTCGGTGATTATTAAGTATATACTGTTCCAACGCCACCGCGAGTAAGTATTATTTTATCCATACGCGTTGTTGTAGCTTTGCACACAATATATATGCCAACGACGCAGCTCACTTGTATTACGCGAAACAGTATAAAGTATGTATATCCTTGCAGGTTCGCGGTGCACTATCCGATCCGGTCTATGACAGGAGCGAGAGATTATAATACGTAAGTATACAAGTGCAGCAGGCAGACCGACGACGAGAGAGGCAGGCAGTGCTGGAGCAGTGCTGTCCGGCTGGCTGGCATACCAGCACTGGCCACCGATGTGAGAGGAATACCGATATACGAGGGGAATTATATCTTATAGTTGTTAGATAGTAGCAGTCAGGAGGAGAGGTAGTAGTAATGCGCCGATGCGACCCGATTTATATGTATACCTGTATATCACGTGCAATATATACGCGCGCACAGCTGCACTGCACGTTGTGTGTTCCACCACTATACGCAAGTATTAGATATTGTACACTAGCAGCTGTATATTTTTTACCCACACAAACCGCAGGCACAGCCGTCAGAGGAGAGAGACCGGCCCAGCTATACCCGCACCTCTACAACCTACTACTGTCACTGACGCCTGCCTGCGTGCGCTACACTTGGCGCAGCAGTGCCGTAGCTATCGGCGGCGTCAACGAGACTCTTCCCTTGGAGCTCGGAGCGCCGGAGACAAAGATTCGACGCGTACAGTGAGAGAGAATAAGGATGACGAGGGACGGGGGATATAGGCGCTCTCTGCAGTGGTACGGCAGAGCTCTTTCTCGGACTTTTCCTTTGTCCGGATATTGTCTCGGGGTGCAGGCGTCATAGGGAAGGGAGGAGGCACTACACAACACGTGCATCACGGCGCGCTCTATTGTCCGGAAGCGTTGTTTGTCTTTTTTTCCCCGAAAGGGTCGTGGGCACACTGTGTGCATTCTCGTATACTCTTCCGCGTCTTACGATGGAGAAGAAAAATAAATACTGGCTGATCACGCTGAAACGCACACGTTTTGGATTCAAGCTAGGGGATGAGAGAGGCGCGGGTCACATATTTTACGAGCTTCTTCAGACGATCGTTTCGAGCGTACAACGTCCCTTAGCGTACTTATATGTTGTAACCCTTGACCGAGACCGTTCGGAGCACTCGCACACGAAGGGGAGAAAGAGCTGCAGAGAACAACACGAGCCCTTCTTGGCTCTCCTCTCGACCTCGCGCATGTACATTTACAAAGAACACACGAACGCCCGATATACTTGAAAGGGGTGGGAATGATTTGTTTCCGCGGATATGCGAGGTGCCGCGATAGAGCGCGCTGGAATGCGGAATGTCGAGAAATTTATCTTTCGTGGCATGCGAGAAAGAAAATAGAGGACGAGCGCACATTTGTCTATAAGGCGTGAAACTTGCGAGAGCGCGGGGAAAAACAAAATCAAGAACCAAGAGATAACAAAAGAGTCGAGCGTTCGTCGGTCGTATGCTGTACGGTCGAGCTTTGTCGTACGGTATACCCGGTGCGACGTATATGTACATTACGACATGCCTAATACGGCAAAAGAGCGAATTACGCGATCACCGCGAAAACGTGATGCAGCTGGCCTAATATATATGACTACTGTTGTACTGTCAAGGTCGCGTAATACGCGCGGATGAGTGCGTACGAGCTGTACCTGCGTGTACACACGCCCGGAAAAACGTGAGGAAAATCCAGGAAGCTGCTGTTTAACGCTACAAAAGGTCGCCGACGCTGAAGAACAATAAATCAAGCTTTCGAACGTGCGTGTCTAGTTTTCGGTACAAAGAGACGCGTGTCGAATCGGTACTTGTTCGGTACAGTCGGAAGAACTTGGATCGTGAAAAGTTGCTTCTGTTATTCGGTATTATTCTTACGAGCGCGCCTTGCTCTAGTTTAAAATTCGATTGTTCATATCCAGCTATGCCACATCAATGAAATATGCACGACGATCGAAATGAAAAACGTACAGCACAATTCGTATATAGTGTAGTGTATGTAGAGCTAGTCCCGTGTCGAGCGAACGGAAAAACAATTACAATTAAGCGGAGAGACGATGAAAGGTAATCTTCTGTTCCAGCGTGCGCGCGCGGAGCGTAATCATGTACACCTCGGATTCGGAGCAGCGTAATCGTTACTTCCTGTTTCCTGGAGAAAACCGAGGTCGAGCTAGAGCGGATCAGTCTCATCGCACGGCTATTAATATACGGCATCGGTCGGGGTCCCAATCACGAGCGAATGATCAACTTTGCGCTCGTCTCCCGCTCAATTTTCTTCATCTCGGTGTCGGGATGTAGTGATTTTTTTTTTCTTTTTTTTCCAGAATGTACGGTCGATCGGACGTGTACTTGGTTTTCAAAGTAAATGATTTTCTTTAAAAAAAAACAGTATTTTGTATGATTTGTAAGTTTTATTTTTTATTTTCTGGCTTGAAATGTTAACTGAAAGTGTAAGCTACTTTTTTACTTGATTCGAAACTATTTTGATCGTTTACAGTGTTGGTAGGGCAGTGTGGAGAAAAACGTACGAAGGGAATATTGTTTTTAAAGTTGTGCAACTTTCGTATCGGACAATTTGTCGTGGAACGTAAATTTTCCACCGTTTTGGGCAAAACCCGAGAGTTTTCAACTATTTTCATCATTTTAGCGAGCTGGACGGCGCATTTGATTTTCTAGTGGAGGATGCACGTCACAAATTAGATTAGTTTCAATGAAATCTACAACTGTTTTCCGGAACACTAATTTATCATCCAAAACGTTAATATGCAAAGTAATAGCGAAATAACAGACTTACTCCTTCGAAGCTCCGTATAGTAATGACTGGGATTTTTTTCTTTGATGACGCATCCCCGATCTCGAATCATAACGTTCTTGTATGAAGACGAATTTATTTACCAATCTTGAGCCCTATCGGATACAAGTTAGAAACTAGAAACGTGAGTATGTACCCTCATGTTGGATCCGAAATTCGTTTTGCACCGAAAATGAATGATTCATGTGTAATATGATTACACTCTGGTGAAAATACTAGGCATTCCCTTGAAGCAGTCGTGCGCTTTAAACGGTTCTTTGTGCAATAAAATAAAAGAATTTTTATTGCACTTGTTTCGAAAAATTTGGCGGAGATATCGAGATATCGTGCAAGTGACAACTGTGACAAGGAGCAGAGGGCATGCGTGAGAAATTCGAAAAGTTACGAAATCTTTTTAAAATGACACGTGCCTGTACTTATTTTATTGCCGCAATCAAGGCCGTGTTTGCAATAAATATGCATTTCAATGCTTCCTACTTTGCGACGTTATTATTTATTTTTAAAACTCCAAGTTGGTTTGGTAAATTTATTTTCATACAACTTTGAATATTCAGCGAATCGTCTTTTGTTACTTTCAAACAAAATACACATTTCGATCGAACAGAGTAGAATTGTATTAATGTTTACCCGGAAATATACCGCACAAACGTATTTCAATAAAAAAATGAAGCATGTCATCCTCGGATGCTTATGTATCACATTACACAACAAAACAATGACACACTCGGATTGGCCCACACGGCAGACGTTCAATCGAGTTTTTGCACTAATCCCATACATCGCGAGCTTATCTCATTACCGCTGTAAGAAATATCTACGCAGGCACGCAAATTAAGCGCTGAATAATACCGCGATGTCAGTCGTAATCACGGCAATTTTAGTAACAACAATATGCGAGTCATGTGCGCCGTGCAACTACTATTTTGCGACAGCAAAAGCATTAGTCGTCGAGACATCGGAGCGACTGACTACATTACTACTTCGTCGATGATAAGGCAGGAAAACGCACGACTTTCTTGAAATAAAAAATTAGTCGCTCGAACTGTCAAATGTCCAAGAGTAATTTTAATGCCACTGATATGTACATATATTTTTTTTTATTCAAAATAAAGTATACCATCATCATGTAATCTATACTATCATCTTGTTTCATTAAGGTGCTTGAAAGAAACATTCATTGAACTCACGGATTTAATTTCGTGTTTATATAAATAGCATATAATGTATGTCAGAGTCGTCGCTAATCCATAAAACATATCTCTCATTGTACACGCAAACAAAGAACCCGACGATTATTATACCACTGTGCGCTCATGACTCGATCGTCGTCGTCGTCATACCGAATAGCTAGCTCATCATCCACAAGCGGTGTTTTTCATTTTCATATCGATAAATTTCTATCTCTGTACGCTGATGAGCCTCCCACCTTTCCCTTCCATTGTATTACTACTTTTTGAATATCGTAGGTGTGGCACAATACTTTAGTTAATTATCCGTACCACTGTAATATACATCATCCTCTCGTATGAGTTGGAAAACTTTTCATCGACAGAGGCGCAAACACCCGAGATGCAAAAAACAAAAGTCGATAGTTGTGCGCAAAAACGGCGCGGAAAAAATCGCGTACCCGTGTCGCTCGATCAATTCAGCGTGCGTTCGCGGAGCATCGCTAAAATTATTATTCGCGTCAGTCCTGGCGGAGTTTTGCTCGCGCGCGCGCGCTCGATCGCCTTAAAATGAAAAATAAAAACCCGAGGCGCACAGTACTCCATACGACTGTCGGACAAACAGTCGTCACTCATATCAGCTGGGAAGAAGAAAACAACCTTCGTACGCAACAACGCGCGCCCCGGCGAGGCGGCGACGAGGGTTTTTTTTCCTGTTCGCGCGTAAAATAATCTCACGCGGCGGTTCGCGAGCCCCGTCGCAACATCCCGCGCACCGGGACCCGCTCTCTCGCGCGCTGTCCGTCCCCCCGCGGCTTTTCTCCTGCCCCCCCCCCCCCCCCCCCCCCCCCCCCCCCCCCGCCCCCCCCCCCCCGCCCCCCCCCCCCGC